>JAUMHN010071160.1:5132-26547 GCA_032360265.1 Heliamphora ciliata
GGAGTGTTCAGGGTGCTATTGGGACAAATCGGGTACAGGCATCGCAGGGACGACATGGACGTGGCCAGCTGCAACAGCATTTAGGGGTACAATCAGTAAGGAAAGTGGGAGGTGCTACCACAGCTCAGTCAGTGAGGCAACTAGGAGCTGGAGGCAGTAGGGGACAGAGTCAGGAGAACCAATGGCGAGTGTATGCTCTTAAGGAGCCCAATATGTCAGTGGCACCTACCGTGCCAGAAATCACAGCAAGTCCTCCGGTCATACGAGGTACATTTTTAGTGTATCACTCTTGGGCCAGTGGTCTTGTTGACACCAGAGCATCACATTCTTTTATCTCATCTGCATTGGGATTAGAGGTAGACGTGTTGGGTAGTATCTTATGCGTAGAGACGCCGATGGGTGAGATTGTCGTGTTGAGACATGTTTGTAGAGCTTGTGAGATGGAGATTGCTGATCACCGTTTGGTGTTTGATTTTGTCGTGCTCGATATGTTCTCATTTGATATCATCCTGAGAATGGATTGGTTAACCACCTTCCGCTCCTTCATCGATTGTAATTGGCGACGAGTGTTTGTTTGCACGTCGGAGGGAGATTCCTTTTGATTTTTGGGTGACCAGGACAATGGTTTAGCACCTAGACCTCTTGGATCGCGAAGCCGTGATAGCCTTAGCTCCATTTTCTTTGCCTTGTCGGTGAGTGAGATTGATTCCACTTGGGAAAGTTTCTGGATGTGTTTTCGAGTGAGTTGTCTGAGCTTCCGCCACGACGGAAAGTTGAGTTTCCATAGATCTCATTCCAGGGGCTGCCCCCATTTCTTACCTTCATATCGTTTTGCACCAGCGGAGTTGATAGAGTTAAAAGTACAGGTCCAGGAGTTGTTGGATAAAGGGTTCATCCGCCCTAGTGTGTCTCCTTGGGGAGCCCTAACATTGTTTGGAAAGAAGAAGGATGGGTCGTTACATCTTTGTATAGACTTTCGTAGGTTGAACCATGTGACTGTCAAAAATAAGTACCCTATGCCGCGTATCAACGACTTGTTTGATCAATTGAGAAGTTCTTATTATTTCTCGAAGATTGACTTAAGATTGGATTACCACCAGTTGCGGGTTAGGGAGGAAGACATTCCGAAGACGGCTTTTCATACGTGTTATGGGCATTTTGAGTTTCTGGTCATGCCTTTTGGATTAACAAACGCACCGGCGACATTTATGGACCTTATGAACAGCATCTTTCATCCTTACCTTGATTGATTCGTGGTAGTGTTCATGGACGACATTTTAATCTATTCATCATCGGAAGAGAAACACGAGGAGCACCTTCGGATTGCCTTACAGTTATTGCGAGACCATCAACTGTATGCTAAGTATGACAAATGTGAATTTTGGTTACCGGATGTGATGTTTTTAGGGCATGTAGTTTCAAGAGATGGAGTGACAGTGGATCCCTCTAAGATCAACTTGGTGATAAATTGGGAAAGGTTGGAGAATGTGTTTGAGATTCGGAGCTTCTTAGGATTGGTAGGTTATTATCGTCTATTTGCGAAAGATTTCTCTAGGCTTGCAATGCCTATGGCACGCCTTACACGAAAGGGAATCAAGTTTGTGTGGAATGATAGTTGTGAGCTCGCCTTCTTGACACTGAAGACGCCATTGACAAGTGCACCCATTCTGATTATCCCGGAGAGAGAACTCGGTTATGCCATCTATTGCGAAGCGTCGCGTGAGGGTTTGGGTTGCGTGTTGATGCAACTAGGTAAGGTGGTGGCTTATGGCTCGAGACAGTTGAAGGTTCATGAGAAGAACTACCTTATGCATGATTTGGAGCTCGCAGTGGTGGTTTTTCCTCTAAAGACTTGGAGACACTACCTACATGGGGAATGTTTTGAAGTATTCTCAGACCACAAAAGTTTGAAGTACCTATTTTTGCAGAAGGACCTAAACCTGCGCCAGAAGAGATGGATGGAGTTCTTACGAGACTACGATTTTGACTTATAGTATCATTCGGGCAAGGCGAATGTGGTGGACGACGCTCTTAGTCAGAAATCTTTGAGCACGTTGATTCGTGTGGCTGTTAGAGAGTGGAATATGCTCGGGGAGGTTGGAGAGTATGACCATCGTCTAGGGAAGTTTAAGGGTGTGTTGCCTTGTTTGTGGTGGTTTCCCAACCTACCCTTGTTTATCGCGTGGTTGAAGCACAACAGTCGAATGATGAGAGTTTGATGTTTCGGGAGCTAGTTTTGAGCGGTGAAGATGCCAAAGAGTGGACTATCCAATCCGGTCAAAGCCTGAGGTTTGCAAGAAGGATTTTTGTGCCAGAAGCATGTCGTGAAGACGTGCTTCATGAGTTTCATCATTCACGCCTAGCAGTGCATCCGGGTGGCATTAAAATGTATCATGACATACGTAGACAATTTTGGTGGAAGGGTATGAAGAAAGACGTTGCGCTTTTCGTTTCGCGTTGTCTCACTTGTCAACAAGTGAAGGCCGAGCACCAAAAATTAGCGGGTCAATTGCAACCGTTACCAGTGTCAGAGTGGAAATAGGAGAATATCACCATAGATTTCGTGTCGAGCCTTCCGAGGTCACAAAAGAGGTATGATGCCATATGGGTTGTGGTGGACAGATTAACTAAGTCGGCACAGTTCCTACCAATTTGCATGACAGATTCAATTGATAAGCTTAGTAAGCTCTATGTACGCGAGATTGTTAGACTTCACGGGATACCAGTTTCTATCATTTCTGACTGAGATCCTTGTTTCACGTCACATTTTTGGCAAAGTTTACAGTCAACTATGGGAACGAGCCTACTTCTTAGTACTGCTTTTCACCCCCAAACGAATGGCCAATCAGAACGCACTATTCAGATACTCGAGGATATGTTGCGAGCGTGTGTTTTAAATTTTCATGGGTCATGGGAAGACCATCTACCATTGGTAGAATTCGCCTACAATATTAGTTACCAATTGAGAATCGAGATGCCGCCTTACGAGGCATTGTATGGTAGACCTTGCAGATCGCACGTATATTGGACTGATGTTGGCAAAATAGCGGTGTTAGGACCCGATCTTGTACGTGAAACCACTGAAAAGATCATCGCGATCCGTAAGCGTTTAATGGCCGCCCAAAATCGTCAGAAGAGTTATGCAGATAAGAGAAGGAGACCGTTAGCGTTTGAAGTGGGAGACCATGTATTGTTGAAGGTTTCGGCATGAAAAGGTTTAATGAGGTTGGGTAAGAGTGGAAAGTTATCGCCGCGCTTTATCGGCCCGTTTGAAATTCTTGATAGAATTGGAGAGGTGGCCTACCGCCTAACTTTACCCCCACAGTTAGCCTCTGTACACAACATTTTTCACGTGTCTATGTTGCGTAAGTACGAACTAGACCCGTCCCATGTTGTGGATTGGACAGAATTGAGGGTGGACGACGACGTCACCTACGAGGAGAGGCCAGTGAGGATCCTCGATACCAAAGAATAAGTCTTACGAGGGAGAACGATTTGGTATGTGAAGGTATTATGGCTTCAACACGGCGTTGAAAAAGCCACGTGGGAACGAGAATCGAAAGTTCGTAAAGTCTACCCCGAGTTTATTTTTTGACGCATGTGTAATTTCGGGGACGAAATTTGCTAAGTGGATGAGGTTGTAGAGACCGAGTCCCTTGTTATTTTCTTATAATTATGAAAAATGATATGCTAGGTTCTGCGGGAACGGTTTTACTCTTAAATGTTGCATGACAATTCGATTGTGAGTTTGTATATGTTTACTAACGAGGGTTAAGTATGGGTAATACATGGTAACATCGCGGTGAAGTGTTTGGTTTGTGATTCAGCTCAATTTTGGCAGTTTTTGTCCAGTCTGTCTCCCAGCGCTGACCGCTCGAGCGGTGTGGAGACCACTCGAGCAGACCAGTGGCTGAGAGGTTCTAGAGGAGGGGACAGCTCGAGCGGACTGTCGCGAAACATACTTTTTAAAAATCACGTGGGACCCTTTTTCTTCTCATTCTTTTCATTCCTCTATATCTCTAGAGCAAATGTGAGGACTAGGATTTGTGTTTGAAGAGTGTAGGTGCTCTCTTAGCCCTTCTTAAGGCGATTTCTTGTTTTCCTCTCGGTGATTCAACCGTTAGAGGTCCAATCTTAGCTTTGGGAACGTTTTCTCACCGTGCGGTTGGAGATTCTCGTGGTTGGAGCTCGTTTGACACTTTTCTTGTAGATCTAGCATCTTAAAGATAGGATTTAAGACTTTCCTTGAATATCTTTGTGATATGTGTTATATTTTCAAATCCATGAACATATAAATATGAAAATGATGTTTTCGAAGCCCTAGGTTTGGATTTGGTGATACTGAGAGTTACATCTTTGATTTGTGGAGGATTTAACATGATCATATCTTTATATTGTTGTTTTATGTGGTTGGATTGAGAAATGAGGAATTAGGGCTTGGGGTTTAGGGTCCAAACCTTGAAAATTGGGGGGTTTTTGGGTTTAAAGAACCGGTATGATGAAATTGACATGCTTGTTGGTTAAATTGGGAATCGTGATAACCCGTTATATACCTATTCCATGAAGTTATGTGACATATGCTGATGTCAAATGAAAAATGTGGGTTTTGTTATGTAAAACCGATGAATTAGTGGACTCTAAACCATGTAGACGGTTAATCCGAGGTTTAAGCCCTATTATATTGAAAATGTGAATAATAAAATGTATAATGATATGGGTTGGGCGAGAGGGACCCTTGGGGTTGAACTCGCGCGTGTGTATTGTGATTTGAAATGTCAAAAAGTACCGATTTGGGATCTAAGAGATCGTTTAAGGTTGGGCACGAGTTGCTCCACGGTGAAAGACCGAAAAAATGTGCAGATTGGTTTCTCTGCCCACCGGCTAGTGAACCGAGAAAGAACGTCAGTCGTGTCGAGGTATAGAACGTCTCGTTACTCCATGAAGCCTGTGTGGCCGGGTTGGTTGTAACGTTACGCGGGTCTATACGCTTGTCCGGCGTCGATACCTATGTTTGTTAACCACGAGTTGGTGAAATACAAGAAATGTTAATAGTGTGTGTGCGCGTGTGTTATAACTGATTGGGTTGGTAAAACCATAATCTTAGAATTGAAGATGTTAAATGTGTTGGGTTGATTGAGAACGATAAACTTATTGGGTTGGTCGAGAATGGGGAGTGGGTTAAATTTACGGAAATTAGGGAGTCTGGTATGCTAATCCATTTTGTTCAAACCTGGTTATGCATGGGGAATTTACTTTCGAACAAAAGATATGAGTTCGATTAGGCTTATATGTATATCATGTATAACCATCTTCATATGTCATGCATTTATTCAATGCTAGTCTTATTCCTACGAGCTTCAGTTCATGTTATTTAACAACATTTCAGGTGATAGTAGAAAAAAGATTATGACTGAGATGACGGTCGTTGGACCTTTTTGCGTAATATGTAGGGTTACATTTCTTTTGGATAGTCGATTTTTTAGAAATGGAATTGTAAAGTTATAATTCTTACTTTTGACTATTCAGAATAATGTAAATGAGGGTTAGGATACCCGTATTATAAGGCTTAGGAGTCATATATTCATGATTGTGCATGCATGCAAAGATGTTTGTTGTTTATTGGATGAACGCTTTAACCCTTTTAATGATGATTTTGTTAACAAAATTTGAATCCCGATTTTTCATGGAAAGACGGATGTTTTGATCTTTAATGAATATTTAACATCTTGTTTTACGTGTCTGAATTCATGTTTCAAGGAGAAGATGTGATTGTTTTTCTCAGCCTTAGAAAAATTTTCACAGTTTTGGGAAATGAGGTCTCGGGTACCTGACCGCTCGAGTGGTCAGGAGTCCACTAGATCGGGGTTCACTCGGTGCTTTTTACGGATAAATGTTTAAAAACAAGTTTTTCCTAAATGAGTTTTGGACATAATTAGATTGTTTAAAGGCACAGTTTTCAAAGGCATGATTTTTCACATCGGATGAATTTCCAAAGTTTATTCGGGTTATAGTGCTTCAAAAATTGGGGAGTTACACTAAAAGTCATGCCTTTGTGTAATAGATTTTGGTATTGATTTTATTTATTAATAAAATATATTTTTTTCTCATTTTTAATGAAAACCTATATGAGTAATATTTGCACTGCATTATGTATTTAATGATATACATGTGTGTCATTTATTCTACATAGTAGATCATCTGGTGTGTAAAGTTCTGTTTACACATAGAAGACCATGAAGAATGGTATAATTCTAACTCGTAGTGCTAATACACTTTGTTTCACAGTCTTAAATAAAATTGGGCACACCATCGGTATGGCTGTAGCACAGTATTTTAATAGATATGTCTTGATTATGGAGAATGGTATAATTCTAATTCATAGTGCTATACACTTTGTGTGTATTGAACATGACCGTGTTAGAGTAATTATTTTTACACTGATTATATAAAATAATTAATGCCCCATGGTTATTATGAATTCTTATTCTTAATTTCGAAATAATTAATAAAAACCTATACTTAGTGTTTGCTATTTTGGCTCACAAAAGAGAGATCTTTTATGGGTCAACAAGCTCGGTGAATTAGATAATGGTATTACATATATGATGAATTTTAATTATTAACGGTTAAACCTTGCAGGTGGATTTTATAATTGGATATATCAAATGACTTAAGTGAAGAGTCTTGAGGAATTATAAGAGGTCGATTAAATATAATTGTTAGTAATTTAATTTAATCGATATGTATTTGTAATCTTAACACGGGAGATAAATAAGCATTTAATAATAAAGAGCTCGAAAGATATTTTTTGAGATAAGACCGATTTGCAATTATGATTCATTAGTGATATGAGTTGTAATTTATGTTTTTAAAAAATTAATTCTAAGTTGAATTAGATTTTCCTAATTACATAAAGAGTTCGAGTCTTATTTACTCCTTAGGTCCCTGTCGTAACTTATATATACACCGTTATAACCTTTTGACAACCAGTCTTGTGCATTAGGTTTTTGCATACTTGTGAAAACTAGAGAGAAAAAGAGGCATCCATAGTTAGGGTTTTCTAATCACGAAAGATCAGAGTCCACCCTCTGTTCATGATTTGGTATTTGGAAATATAGCAGAAGATCTTATGTGAGACAAGCTTGCAGATTCGCATATTCAATCTTTCAAATTTCCAATTTAAGGGATGGGAAGAGATCAAATCAGATAGATCTCATAGGTATAATACATGTTCCTCCTTGTTGGGTATATCAGGTTCATTTTTCTTTATTTAAGGATATTCTAGGTTTCCCATCCAGACGGTGACGAACAACACATTTTTTTTTGTAGTTCTGGTTTGATCTGTATGCACCCTCATTAGTTTCTGGGTTTCGGTCGCCTTCAAGTGGTATCTAAGACACCTTTGATGCTGCATATAGATTGAATCATGCCATGTTGGCCACATGTTAATCCTTGCATGATATGGGGTTCGGTTAAAACTAGAACTATAGTAACCTCTGTTTTGTTGTGTTCTATCCAGGTATTATGATCACACATGTTGAATGCATGTTGCTTGCATGTTTTTATGTGATTGTTTGGTTTCCACGATGTTTGATTCATGGTGGTTAAATTTGAACTCCAGTTTGAAGGCATAGGATTGATGCAATATCTTCTTTCCCATAAATTTGAATATTAACTCCTAATATGGAGGCATATGATCAATGGTTGTAATCATAACAAATTTGATCTAAAGTGAAGACCATCTTTCCCAGGCCTAACTGTCGTTTTCTGTGTCTTTTTTAAGTTCTGGAATGAGAGGATAAGTTTTTGCATGGTGTCTGTGCAACTAGGGTTTTTGTTTATAAGTGCTATACTCCCATGCTCCATTTGGACATTCGTCTGGATGCCTATCTGGATGGAAAAGTTCCTATCGAAGACCGTCCTGACGCCGGACTCCCGTCCGGACAGAAACATCCCGATTGTTTTGATGGTCAAAGATGAAGCAACGCAAGACACATATCAGGGTTTCGACATGATGGAATGGTGCTTAGTTTTGAGGGCGCTACCCCTTGACCTCGCTAGGGACGCTGCTCCTTGACCCTGCCAAGGGCACTGCCTCCGGGGTCTACAAGGGTGTTATCCCTCGATCCCGTGACCTGATAGGGTAGGTCAAATCCCATGCTACATAGGGCAAACAAGGATGCCTTGGGAGCAAGAGGCGGCTCGAAAAATCATATTTTTCCAAATTACCATAATAGTCAAGATACCTTATTTATTTATTTTTGCATGTATGTATGGTTTTGTTATCTTATGAATGTTTATTTGTTAGACAACATGTATAACCTTGTTTGCATACATTACCTGTTCGGCTATGTGTTTAATTTAGATAAATTCATAATTGGCAAATTCTTTATATATGTGTTACTGGAAAATAAAATATAATTCTCAATTTCTTATTTAATATTTTTTTTATAAATTATGAGAATTTAAAATTTTATTAGTTACAAATATAACATGTAAAGATAGATTAGTTTAGAATCTTCGTAATGTGTTGTTCATTTTAAATTATAAATTTGTTAAAATTAAACTATTTTACAGTTCTTGGAAAATATTTTTAAATAACTAAGTGGGTGATGGAATTTACCACTAATAAATCTCATAGTCTTTATCATTAGTTTGTAAGTGATGTAATTATTTTATGAGTCGATCTTGTTACCTTCCTCCATCTCATACGAAATTAATTATTGTATTACCGATATAAATCTCCTTAAGGAATAATCCTGAATAACTGTTAGTGTGTATCATTTCTCCATTTGAAAGGTTCATTATGGGACAATTGATCTGGAAATAAGATGGCATATATTTGGCTATGAATAATAGTACCCTCTCCATTTAAGTCAGTGTTATTATTTGTAAGATCGAAACTAAGTCAGCTATTTAATTTTAGTTGACATTATTTGTTACCTAGATAGTAAAATTAATAGGCAATAGCCTGTCTGGATAAATGATGAATAATAGATGACCTTTCCATCGATGTATGCTATTCACGGTGTACCAGACTACTACTGAGTTCTTTTAGAAAATGGCTAAGGGTACCAATTTTAAAATGAATTAAAAGGTTTTGCTCATTATAATTTTTAGTTATGCGATTCTCAAGTTTAAAACGACTTTCAATTCTCTCGCCACCATACTCAAAGAAAGCAAGCCTGTTGAACCTAATTATATTGACTGAAAAAGAAACCTGGATATTTTTCTAAATATGGAAGACTATAAGTTTTTGATCACTGATATTTGTCTACTAAAACTTGACGAAGGGGCGACTGAGCATGAAATTCGACCTTGTGATAAAAGGCTAATCAGATGGTACGGTGTTACATTCTGTCATCTATGTCGAGTGTTCTGCAACATCAGCATCAGTTTATGCCAAGCGCCTATGACATGATGATGAATCTCAAAAAAATATTTAGGAATCAAGATCGTACTGCTAGGTAGGTGGCCATGAAATCTCTTATGAACACAACTATGGCCTAGGGCACCTCAGTAAGGGATCATGTTCTAAAGATGATTGGACTTCAAAATGAATTTGAGATCTTTAGAGCTCTGATTGATGGGGAAACCTAGGTCAATATCATACTTCAATCGATGTCTAATACCTTTCAGCAGTTTTGCCTTAATTACAACATGAATAAACTTGATTTTTTCCTAACAAAACTATTTAAAGAAATTCAAGCAACTGAAGGTGTCCTTAGGAAGCTAGTTAGTGTTTTTGTTGCTGAAGAAGGTTCTACTTCTAGACCGAAAGAAAAGAAGAAGAAAAGGGTGCAACTTTTAAGGTAGATCTTTGTCTCAAACTGGTGTGAAAAAGCCCAAGGGCAAATATTTTCATTGCAACCAAATAAAATACTAGAAGAAGCAATGTTTGGTTTATCTCAGAAAGATGAACAATCAAGGTAAATTTTATTTAGTAGTTGTTGATACATGTTTAGCGGTATTATTTACTGGTACCTGGTATGTAGATATGGAAGCCACTAATTATGTTTGTAATTCGTAGTAGGGACAAACAGCTTAGTGATGAAGAAATTTATCTTCATATGGGCAATAATACTAAAGTAGCAACTGTTGCAGTTGGAGATGTTACTCTCAATTTTAGTAGAGATATGTTTTTAATTTTAAAATATTGTCTTTATGTACCTTTTATTAAGAAGATTTTAATTTCAATTTTTAGATTGGTAAAGGATTGATATTCGTTTTATTTTAATAATTATGTGGTTATTAAAGTTAATAAACATTTTATCTATTTTTGTATATTTGTAGATGATCTTTATGTTAATATTGTTACCTCTCCAACACTGAAACTGGAAGAATTAAGTAACACTAATAATCTACAATGTAAGAGAAATGTACATTCTGAAATGAACCAAACGTATCTTTGACACTTACGCCTAGGTCATATCAATCTAAATTGAATTTCAAGAATGGTTGAAAATGGACCATTGAGTTCATTAGAAGTAGAGACACTTCCAGTCCGTGAATCCTTCTTAGAAGAGAAAATGAGAAGGAGACCATTTTCGGCCAAAGGCTATTGTTACCCAAGGGTTTTTTAATGAATTTTGATGATTTTTTATTAATAGAATTTTCTATTAAAGTTTAAAAGATAAGAAATAAAATATTTTCCAAAAAGTTTGTGTCGACACCTGTATGCTTGTGAGTCGAACCTCATGCTATTTGAGCCAACACTTCACGCTAAATGAGTTGATATTTTATGTTCTTAAATAAGAACTTTGTGTTGACACTAATTATCTTTTAAGTCAACACTTATAGGCTAAGTCCACTTGATAACTCAATTGTCAACACCATTAAGTTTAAGGTCGAGACCTTTAACATTTTGTTTAAGCCTCTGTAGGAAAACAGGTTGAGTCGACACCACTAATTAGTTGGGTCGATACTTTCAGATATTGGACCAAAATTCAAGATGTGTCGACACCAGATGACACTCGAGTCGACACCAAGTCAAGGCCCGAAGAGTAAGATTGGGGACACTAGAAAGTTCATGGGTTGACACTTCATCATCTTTAGCGGAATTCCACTTGTGTCAACACCAAATGCATACATGAGTCGACACCAATGCATACATAAGTCGACACCAAGTAACCTTTCGAACATTCTAAAACATGTGTCAACACTAATGACAACATGATTCGACACTAAGTGAACCTCCAAACATTCTGAGACATGTGTTGACACCGAAGATCACATAAATCGACACCAAGTGTCTATTCAGGCTCTACTCAACTTGTGTCGACACCAACGAACAATTGAGTTGACACCAACCTCAACTTGTGTCGACATTAAAGCTTAAAGGCCAATGCTGCTCTAGCTGGGTCGACACCAAATGTCAACATGAGTTGACACTAGAGAAGACATGAAGACTTGATTCGACACTACTCTGCATTTGAGTGGACACCAAGTTTCAAACTGAAGAACTGAAGAACTCAATGAGACGACAGCAGATCAAGTCTGTGTCAATACTAAGGTGCAGAGGGCAAGTAACTAAAAGACGAGTTGATACCCATGAAAAAGAAGTCGACACTTTTGCTCAAGGAACCAAAGCCAAGGCTATTTAGTGTCGACACCAAGAAGCCTAGTGTCGAACCATATGACAACTTTCAAAAAGTCTGTCAAGTTCAACGGTAACATTTCAGAGCATTTATTGCCGTCATCTTCCACCAACGGTCAAGTTTTTTAGTAGGCTATAAAAGAAGTTAATTTCTGAGTTTTGAGTTGTTAATTCTATTAAAAATGAAGTGCATTAAAAGCTCTCCAACATTCTCTCAAGCTCATAACTCTTTAAGCCCTAGAATCACTAACATCCTTGTACATTTATTAAAAAATCTTTGTAAGGAGTGTTAGTGAGTGTTCACTCTCATATTCATATACTCATTTATTGTAAAGAGAAGGATGAGTCACCCTTATAGCATTTAAGTAAGTGTGCTGCTCTTTTAGGCTAACTTTAAGAGTGTTTAGAAAAACAGGAATTGTTGTGAAACCTTTTTGGTGTTGTAATGGTTTTTGAATGCACCTGTGAAGCATTCGGTGATAGTTGATTTTCTCAAAGGGAGTCTTGAGGAGTGGACGTAAGCTTGTGAAAAAATCGAACCACTATAAATTCTTAATGTCTGGTTCTACTCTCTCTTCCTTACCTCCTTAATTTCACTTCATTACTTTATCTGTGGTAAGTGCTTTAATTCTTTATGTGAGATTAAAAGGGTTTTGAAAAAGGTTCTTAAAATAGTTATTTATTTTTAAAACCCAATTCACCCCCCTCTTGGATTGCCTAGACTAACAGCTATAGAGCCAAAGAACCGTTGGATTTGGTTTAATTTGATTTTTTTGGACCTATGACAATCCAGGGTAGAGGTAGCTTTGACTATTTTGTCACTTTTATTGATAATTACTCAATGTATGGATACATTTATTTGATACACTATAAGTTCGAATGCTTTGAGAAATTCAAAGAGTATAAAGCTGAAATAGAGAAATGTCTGGGCAAATGTATCAAGACACTACGGTCTGATCATAGGGGCAAGTACCTCTTCAGAGAGTTCAAGGACTATTTATTAGTTGCTAGGATCGCATCCCAATTTTCTGCATCCAGTATGCCTCAACAGAATGATGTAACAGAAATAAGGAATAAGACTGTTATGGATATGGTAAGATCTATGATAAGTTATTCAGATTACCTTATTCGTTTTGGAAATATGTGTTAGAAATAGTAGCTTATAATCTTAACTTGGTACCATCTAATTCTGTACCTACTACTCCCATAGAATTGTGGACTGAGTGCAAACCTAGTCTGCGGTATGTTCGAATTTGGGGTAATCCAGCACATGTGCTAAAACATAACACAGATAGGTTGCAACCAAGAATAAAAGTTTATTTCTTTGTTTGGTATCATAAAGGAATGAAATGTGGTTTACTTTATGGTCCAAAGGATCAGAAGGTTATTGTGAGCACCAATGCCTGATTCTTTTAAGAGGACTATGTAATGAACCACATGCCGAGAAATAAAATTATTCTAGAAGACCCGAGAGGAGAAAAACCAATAGTATTATCAATATTCCATTGCCACATCATAATGAGAGGATTATCGGGACATGTGACATTCTTAACCAGCTGATGCTATCATCAACGTGTCAGTTTTACAATCAGGGTAGAATATAGATGATGGTGCATAGGGATCCGTGTCAACATAGTGTATCACTGCTAGTACGCATTCACAGGTCATACCTCGTTGTAGCGAAAGGGTTGTTCGTCAACCCAATTGATATATGTTTTTGGGAGAGTCCTATGATAGGGTCCTAGATGAACTTGATACCGAACCTTATAACTATAATGAACCACGCCAAGATAAAGATATAGATCTTTGGTAAAAGGTTATGAATTTTGTCATGGAGTCTATGTACTCTAATGAGGTATGTGATCTTGTAGAAGCACCCGAAGGGATAAAATTTATCAAATGCAAGTAGGTCTATAAGAAGAAGAAATGAGTAGATGAAAAGGTGGAAAACTTTAAGGCTAGGCTTGTTGCGAAATGGTTCACTTAGAAAGAAGGGATCAATTATGAGGAGACCTTTTTGCCAATAGCCGTATTGAAGTCTATTTGAATTTTCTTATCCATTGCAGCTTATTTCAATTACAAAATTTGACAAATAGACATCAAAGCTGCATTTCTTAATGGGAATCTTGACGAGTGCATTTATATGTGTAGGGACCAGGCCCCTTGTTAATTTCTCATGTATTAATGAAAATGAGTATGTTGGGTTCCGTGAAAACAATTAAGTGTGTAGATCTTGCGTAAGAATTAAAACTTGAGCCTACATATGTTTGCTAATGATAGTTAAGTATATGGAATGCATGAGAACGTCATTGTGGGGTGTTCAGCTTATGTTTCGTTTAGTTTTAGTTTTTGGTTGGGGTTTTTACCCAGTTTTGACTGCTCGAGCGGATAGCTGGCAGAGAGGTCCTAAGTAAGGGAACCGCTAGAGCGGTGGGGGTCCTCTATTCCTGATTTGGTGTGTGGGATTTTTGGAGTTCTATGCTCTCACTCAGGGGGTGATGAGTATCATGCAGTACGAAGCTAGATTTACTAGTCTGTTCCGTTTTGCAACAAAATTAGTGGTGATAAATGAGTTACGTTCGAGGAGGTTTGAAAGGGTTTGAGGACAGCGATCAGGGAGCGAGTGGCAGGGTTGAGGCTACGTGTTTTTACAGAGTTCGTAAAGTCGACGGCAGTGATCGAGAACACTCTAAATGAAACTCGTGGTTCCAAGGAGTTTGGAGCACCGTAGAGTAGAGCAGAGGCACAGTCAAGTGAGCGCTCCAATAGAGGTCCTTTGGCCTTGGTTCTCATTTATTTGGATCACGGCAGTAGTTTTCCACACCAGCACCATCAGTGGCTTCGTCTAGGAGGCCAAAGCAGAAAGAGCTTGTCTATTATCGGTGTAGGCAGCCCCAGAGCTCAATGCCAGTTCAGTCGTAGGGGAGGGAACCGCAAGTTTGTTTTGGGTGTGGCCAGCCATGGCATATTCGCAGGAATTGTCCTCAGGGAGACAGTATAACGAGCACGGAAGGTGCACCAGTTGTTCTGCCCGCACAGGATCGACAGGTTTATCGGCAGCAGCACCCAGCAGTTCAGACTTCTCGAGTTATAGACAGGGGTACCCCAGTCCAGTCAGTACGGCAGCCGACAGTTCAAGGTTATGGTGAATAAACTAGATTGACACCGGGTCGAGTGTATACCCTTAAAGATCTCAGTTCTTCCAAGGCACCGGTTGTGCCTGATGATGCAGCTACTCCAATGAACAAAGGGACTTTTTAGTGTGCAGATCTTGGGCCAGTGTTTTTATCCATATAGGAGCATCGCATTCCGTTGTTTCATCTGCTTTAGAGTTACAGATGGACTTCTTGGGTAGTACGCGGTGTGTGGAGACTCGGTTGATGAGGATGTGATGTTTGAATAAGTTTGTAGATCTTGTGTCCTTGAGGTCGTTAGCCGTTGTTTAAAGTTTGACTTCATCGTTCCTGACCTGACCATGTTTGACCTTATTATAGGGATGGTTTGGCTGACCACCACTCGTGCATGTGTTGATTGCGATCGACGGGGTTGTTTTCTTTTTTAACCTCGTGGCGAATTTTGGGGACGAAATTCCTTTAAGGGGGGTAGAGTTGTGAGACCCTGTTCCGTTTTAATTCCATAATGTTTTTCTAACGTGTTAATTATTGTTTTATCTCTGTGAAGCAACATGTTTTTATGCGTTTTATGCATGTTCTAACTCAGAAATGCATGTGGAGTCAAATGCTGGAACCGGCAGGTATTGTGGTGTAAAGTTGGGAAAGTCTCGCTGGGGTGACTGATCGAGCGGTTTTTTTACCGCTCAAGCGGTCTATCTGGGCAGGGCTTATAAATATCAGCCTTAGCTAGATATTTTGTTAGATATTTTTTTGAACCCTTATCTTGGTAGCTAAGTTTTTTTCTTTCCAAACAAAACCTCCGCCTTCTTTCTAGTTTTGGGGTGGGCCTGGGCTCAGTTTTTGGAAATCGGATAGCAAATTCTTTAGTATCCGTGCCGGGGGCTTTGCGTTCATCCAGACGGAATTTCGTTTCGACGAAATTTATTTTTCATCGGAGTTTGTGACGTCGATTTTTTAACTTAGCGAGGTAAGGTCATAGACTTTCATGTCTTAAAGGGGTGCAACATGAAATTTTATGTGTTTTTACCGTTTAAAAAATGCATAAAAGTTGGTTTATGTGTTTAAAATCATGTTTGGTTGAACGAAAAGGTTTTTAAAGTGTTTATATGGTATTATTCAAAGTTGATGGACGTGAATTGGTTTAGAGAGAAGGCAGAGGTTTTAAGTGAGAAACCAGATCTGAAAATATAATATCTCAAAATATCTCCCAAACACTGATATTTATAAGTTACGCCTAAAATATCTCATGTCAGTCAACTGAACCCTCCAGATCAGTCGACTTAACCCTCCATCGACTCAATTCAATCGACTCGATTACCACCCTCAGTCGACTGGATTGCTACTGGAATCACAAAAATTCTCCACCGCCACAACCTAGTCAACTGACTCACCCAGTCCATTCAACTGCATGCACACACTGCCCAATCAGTCGACTAGATTGCCCAGTCCAGCCAACTGAACCAACACTGAAATTTTCTCCAGCTGTTTTCAACGATAGAAGAGATTGTATAGCCCCGAACAAATGCAAACATGCCTCTAACACGTCACCAAGGTCAGGTGTTAACTCCAACACCATCAACACTTAAACATTTCAAAAATAAAATGGGTCAGGGCCTCACAACTTTCCCCCTCTTAAAGGAATTTTGTCCCCGAAATTCAACACTAAAACTCAAGCCAAACACCAACTCATCAACCATCAACAACCTCTGATGCAAACCCAACAACACTGTATAATAGCGAAAATGCCTCAGCAACTGAAATCCTAACACTATCGCCACACGACGTAAACACGTCTTGAAGATTCGGTCACCACACAAATTGCCTGCACGGGTAAGTCCTACTGACACCATTGTCATTCATGAGACATCCATGAAAAGTCGAATCCATATCCAACTCACACTACCAAACCTCAAAATATAACTCTCGCCGAACACAACCACTCCAGCGATAAACGCATCACACTAGGCCAATCCACCATGGTATCTAATCCCAAGCACTCTCTGATACAAGGAAGGACATAGAGACCATCACCCTCATTCCCATTGCCACCCACTGGCTCACTCGCATCTCACCATGCACACCAGGGACTATCGCCACGAGTCCAATCACACGCTGTCAACTCCTGGCATCGATTACATGAAGTCACATTCTCCACGCACAAACCTTACTCAAGTTCTTGACGATCACCTGACGACCACCGACTTTGATACCACCTTGTTACCCTGCTGACGCTAACAACGCCCTCACTGAGGTAAACATGACACCCATCCACGAGCAACAGCACAAACATCCAACTCTAGAGAGAAGCTCACTTAACTTACCTGGACTACCAAAGAATGCATCTCATCGAAACCTTTATCCTCTATTCAACCTTTCTTCATGAACCACACTTCTCACCTTAGAGAAACACTAGGTGATACTCCATTGTCCCATACAAGGTTCGACACAACTAAAAACTAATTCGGCATCACAGCTACAAGGTCACCTAACCCTTACGAGTCACTCGAACCAACACGTCATGCAGACCAAACATCTTATAGGTATCCAATAATCTACACAAACCCAACCATGACCCTTGTGCAACAGCACGTCACGACAACTGAACGTCTCGCCATCAAATCACCGCTACCAAGACTACAGATCAACCTCAAATCAAACATGATCGCCATCATCCGACAAGCAAACAAGATGATTGTTGTCCAACATCAACCACAGGTTCAGAACCCATACATCATTCTCTTGAATCCACAACGGTAGAGTATTCAAACCTCAGACTTGTTCGCCAAGTAACCAACCAAGATTTGCTTCTTACACTTAGCAATTTCCTCTTTTACAGAACTCACCACGTCCTTCGTTCCCAACCAAACAATCACGTCGGTCCGAACAGACCACACCAACCAAGGCTTCTCAAATATCAAATCCTTCCTGACTCGTACCTTACCGTCCTCTTGGGACCACCATCTAAACAAACAGTTATACCAAAACACAACACTTACCACAGTCGACGACCACTCCTCAACTCTAGGAACTCTGAATAGTTTAAAGCCCCTAACAAAACCCCAAAGCCAAATTCATAAAGGTTTATCAGGAACCCACCGTATGAATGTCACAACCGCATTGTTCTGACAAAATTTTCACCCTACCAGGAGCTAGAAGTACAATCATACCCACATAATCCAGAACAAGCCACACACAACGGTTAACGATCCTTAGCTGATCACTACAGAAAGGAACTCTGCGTATCAACACCAACTCCCTTGTTTACAAGAACAAGTATTCCTGGACTACCAACTCGACCTCACAGGAAACACAACCTCAGCTGAATCAGTCAAGATCTTAGCATCGACATCCAACCAAGATGAAATAACTCGCACCAGATGACTGCCTATAAGGAAACTCTCTCTCCGTCCAGAGAAAGAAAAGGGTCAACAAGAGACTAAAACCCAACCTCAACATACTCCTAATACCCATCAACACTGAAAATCTTACCTTGAGGCCACATTGACCATAATCAACCAGCTGCCGTCAACCACGGTCATGATACTCGGATCATCAGGTACACCAAGCTCTCAACTCTTAGACCTCATTCGCACACATACGAATACCATCAATCCTCATAACTTGTACAACACTTCCCATAGGACTACGAGCTTGTCACTAGTCATACATGGAGACACACGACAACCTTCTCATTGCGCCAAAACCCCATTTCACAAGGTCGCGCTTACTCACCTAACTCCTGCTAGGCAAACCACAACCACATTACAACCCCGAGTCCACTGCTCATGCAACTCACGTAGAAAGCACACGACATCAAACAAAGGGAACCCAATCCTAAGATCTCTAATAACTCCTTTAATCATGCAGACACCTTCCACACTTTCGCTCTCAAAGCACACATCGATCACTGGTATCGTAACCCATGATTTCTCACGCTTCGTCCCAGATATCACACGGTCCACTACTGAACCTCATCACTCTACACTTCGTTTTCATAGGCAAACAAGATATCCATCTCTGAACCTAAGGTGGATCATAAACAACCTCCAGAGATATCATACTTAGGATGCACCGGCACAACACTAAGTTAACCATGTGCACCCAGCACGGTTCCCAAATACGAACTCCTGATCACTAAGGTAACGATCAGACCATGAACCTGCGTTCTTGTAGTAATCTCACAGAACTGCTACTCGTCGCAGGTTAGAATCATAACTTGAACCCTTACGCATTCCAACACCGCCGTGAATCATGCTCTTCACAACATGTCTACAACTCATACTCATCCCCATATCTTTGAGCTTACTCACTCGGAACTCAATTCTCAAACCTCAAGAAGGTACACAACGTCCAAGGTCATCAGGACTACTTAGACTACCCACAACATACCATTAACATATCACCAACATATCCTTCACATCCTGTTAACAGGAAATATTTCCAGAACCACTCACATTCTGCTATCTCAACATAAGCCTAGCCAATGATTACTACGCTCCCATCCACTATGTTCCCGTCTATACCCCATCCTAAGTACACGACTCATGACATAGCATGGCTCACGACATACCTAATCCATTATATGGCCAAACCATGTACACCAAAACCCCGAAAGGGATTATCACTTTCTACAAATCTAGTCACAACCGATTTTCAGGGTCTCTGACACCCCATTGCTCCTACTCACAAGGCTATTCATAACACGACTCCAACTTCTAGTGGCTCTCCAAAGAAGCCAGCTACCACAATTAAGCACTAGCCATGCTTCGAACAACACCCGAACAATTCTGCTCATACCAACACTCAACAGGTTACCAACCAAGGTCAACCTCACGCAGTTAACCCCAACTCACTGACGAGTTTCACAACATACCAAGCAATTGACGCTCAACCCATAACCTCACCTCTTCAACTGATAGCAATTGAGTTGCACATTCAAGACCTAAACCACTGTCTCATTGTCTTAAAGGGTGTACAGTTCATATATAAGAAAAAATGAAACACGACAACCTAAGGTCGATCTATCATATTATGTCTAACACATACCACATAATCATGCTAACACATAGCCACAATGATTATATAGACACAACATACATATCGAGGAGAACCAACAAGAATGACACGTCACTTTAGAGAAATACTTAGATTCCTTGTTAGAAATCACGTCCGCAAAACGCGTTTTTAACTTGGATCTCAAGTTTGTCAATCCAAACGCCCGAAAGCAAGACTAATCAATCCTAAGGTCCAACCTTCATGCTCACATATACACAGTATCAACATGCTCATCTTCAAAACACAAGCAACCAAGCACACACACATCTTTCCTCACAAGGTAACATACCCTCTTTCCATAGCTCATAGGTATTCGAACCCAGAACTCTAATACCAATTTATCACGCCCCAAACTTCGAATCACGCGAAAATCCTTCAAACAAATACCAAAACTACCCAAACAGAAAGAAAGAAAACCCAAAAGCCCAAATAAGGCTAAAACTTTTATAAAAACGTACTACCGAGGGTTTATCTAATTTGACAAAGTAGTCAAGAGACTACGGTTACGGCCCCACAAGTTAAGCCTTTTTAATATACTTTTTGGGTAAAGAAAATCTTTTAAAAAGATATGAAAGCCGTAAAGTAGGTTATACAATCACATAACATAAATTTGACTCAATCACATGCGCCTCAAAAGATTTTCCATCTTGAAAACCACCAGTTTTCTAGGAGGTTAGCACAAGCCTCAAAACGGTTTTACTTCATCAAACTCCACGTTTTTCCATCAGACTTACATAAGCCTCAAAAATGGTTTTTCGACCTCAAAACCAAGCATTTCAACAATGTAGACAACGTTTCACAGTTAAAGAAAAGCAGTAACCAAAACGTTATTTTCCACTCGAAACACACGACCGAGAAAACACGCACACACTCGTGATCAACACATCCGCGTGATACAACTAACTCGTGGTATAAAACGTAAGCACCGCTACCGGACGGGAATATAGACACCGTCACATTACTATCGCCCGGCCACACGAGGCCCGTGAAGTAACTGGACACTCTATACTTCCAACAGAACCTGCTTCCTTTCCTGGTTCACTAGCCGACGGGTTTAGACACCCAATTCTGTGCAGTTTTTTGGTCTTTTACCATGGAGCAACTCGTGCCCAAACTTGCTAGACCCGAAGATCTCTGCTCGATCTTTTTTCATTATCACATTCAAAACATATCCGTATAAGTCTAACCCAAACGGTTTCTCTCACCAAACCCACACAACACTACGAGTCCAACCCCAAAGGTTCCTCTCGCCACAAAATGTACTAAATCATGAAAAGCGTAAAACATGCTTTTTACCCGAATAAAACATGATTTATACATAAAACACAACATTTAAAGCATTTTTAACCGGTAAAAACATATACAACTGCACGTAGCACCCTTCAAAAATAACATAGTCTAGGATCCTACCTCGTTAAACCAAAAACTCGACACCTCAAAAATCGAACCTCGACAAAACGAGATTCTGTCCGGATAGATGCGAAGCCCCCGGCACCAATAGCAAGAATCAACTGTCAGATCGTTGAAAATCGTGCCCCAGGCCCATCAAAATGTAGAGAGAAGGCAGAGGTTTTAAGTGAGAAACCAGATCTGAAAATATAATATCTCAAAATATCTCCCAAACACTGAT
>JAUMHN010071263.1:0-50891 GCA_032360265.1 Heliamphora ciliata
GATCGCTCGATGTATCGGCAGAGTCTCTCTCACTCAAAATTCATACTGAAAACGTACGCTGGGGTACGGTATTTATAGAATTTTTCAACCATTGAAATGCTGCCACATTTTAAGACATGTCAGACCATTTGAAATTGGCGGTCGCTACAATGCAAGCTGGCGGCCGCTAGGTTCGAAAATGTTCCACAAAGTTCTATTGGTGGCCGCCACAATATGAGTTGGCGGTCGCCATGTTTGAGTTGGCGGCCGCCACTTTTGGCTAAGGTTTCCAAGAGGTTCTATTGACGGCCGCTACAATGAACATAATGGTCGCCACTTCTGGCAATGACTTGGGCAACAAGTTATCGATGGTTCGTCTAAATTTCATTGGCTTGAAGGTTTCGAGTTCAAATACCAAGCTTGGATCACTTCCCGAGGATAGAACTGAGGCATTATTCCACTTGTTTTTCATCATCGGATTCGCCTAAGATTAAGCGGGGTCAAATTGGGGTGTCTACAATAATACAGTTATGTATCGGTATTGATGATACGATTATGTATTGGTAGATATTGGACAATATCGGCCCATATATTGATAAATATTAATATCGGATATCCAAAATCCTGATACGTATCGACCGATACGATACGTAACAACTGATATTTAAAACCTTGTCCTCTAGCTGCCACCACCGCGAGCGTCGGTGCCACACCCATCGCCTACCACCGCCAGACCACCATCCCCGGCTAAATCGTCGGACCTCAATCCCTAGCTAAACGTCTCTCTCTCTGTATATCTCTCTATGTCTTTCTGTATCTCTCTCTCTCTATCTCCATCTCTCTGTATCTCTCCTCTCTACATATCTCTTTCTCTCTCTGTGTATATCTCTTTCTTTTGCCCTCTCACGGCAACGCCACCACCACCCGTTCCACACCCTTCCCCCATCCCATGCATGCCATCACCGAGCACACGTGCACATGACCACCAGGCACCCCCATGCGCCACCATCACGAACTGCTCACCACCGCCCCTGTGAATGCGCCTCATGCATGGAATTTCTTGTTGTTTGGGTTGCTTTGTATTTTCTCACAAGTTTTTTGTTGTACTCATTTTATTTTAAAAAGTGTAAAAGTAATTATAAAAAGTTTGAAAAGAAGTTTTATAAAAATTAAGTTTTAAACAGAAACTTAAGATAAGATTTTTCATATAAAAATAAGAATTTTAAAAATTAAGAAGTCAAAATAAAATACAAAGAAATTTTAGGTCTTTCATTAAGATAAGATAAAAGGGGTTTTGCTCATCTTAAGACTAAAGTATGAAAAAAAAATATAATAAAAAATTTCCTTATTATGAAAATTTTAAAATTTACATTTTTATGAATTTTAGTTCAACCATGTTTTAAACTAAAATACTAATTTTAACATAGTTTAAAAGATTTTGTTTATTTAAGGTTAAGTGAGAAAAAAATAGAATAAAATAAATTATAAGTTTTTCTTATTAAAATTTACAAAATTTGGTTAAAGTTAATATTTTTGCATGTTATGGACTTTAATTAGATTTGATTTTTTATGAAAATCCAATTCTAAATTAAAAACTTAAGATAAATCTTTTATATGAATAAAATTTTAAAAATAAGTATTAGCTATAATTTTCTTTCAAGATAAATTATTAAGTAAGAAAATAGAATAGAGTAGTTAACTTCTTACAAAAATTTAAAAAGGCATGAAAATCGTACGAAAACCAGTATTTTTTTGTGTGTTTAGATTTGAAAAATTGTTGAGCCAAATTGCCTGATTTCTACTAAAAGCCTTTATAATGATCTTGAAATGCATTGAAAATAATATTTATATAAATAATTGTGAAATTGTGGATATTATAAACATGAGAATGATAGTTTAAACGGGATCTTAGTCGTTGAGGGTCAATAAGAATACTAGCGGTGAAACGTTATAAAGGCCGGTCACGACTAGGTTTCTATGGAATGATCATTTTCAAATGTGTCGGGTAGCTCCCTAGATTGCTTGTAAAACCTTTTAACTTTATATCATCCTAAAAACAAAAAATAATTAATAACTCAGATA
Source organism: Heliamphora ciliata (assembly GCA_032360265.1). Taxonomy (NCBI): domain Eukaryota; kingdom Viridiplantae; phylum Streptophyta; class Magnoliopsida; order Ericales; family Sarraceniaceae; genus Heliamphora; species Heliamphora ciliata. Next base: position 2,062 of record JAUMHN010071263.1, read on the forward strand.
TTTATGCACTCATATCACCTTAGCAAATAAATTGTTGATATCATGTTTCAGGTGATGCTTAAAAGATCTAGCTGGAATGAATGTTTTCCCCTTTTTTCTTCTTTTTTTTCTAATCTGAACGTTGTATATGCCAGGGTCATATACTAAAATTCATGTCTTTTATTTTTTTAATATATAATTTTATTCATTAATAAAATTATTTTTTCATTTTACGAGAATCTTAATGAGTAATGTATACAGTTTTATTATTTATTTAATGTTATGCATGGGTGCCTCTTATTCTGCATAGTATTTAATCTGGTGTGTAGAGTTTGACCTACACACAAAAGACTAGATTATTAGTTCTTGCTTAATATAAGTTTTCGGTTCACAACTTAGACGGAATTTGACACACAATCGGTACGGCTGTAGTGTAGAGTTTTAGTAGACCTGTCTTGATTATGGTGAACAGATAATAGTGTCGTCTATTATTCTGAGCACTGTGTTAATACACTTCGTGTGTATTAAATAGAACCACATTAGGGTAATTAATTTTATAATGACTGTATAAATTAATTCACACCCCATGGTTATTATGAGTGCATATGCTCTTAATCCCAAAATAATTAACTATTTACGTATATTTAATATTCGTTATTTTAATTCATTAAAGGGTGCGATCTTTTACAAGTCTATATATAATCTTAGTGAGTTAGATAACGATATTAATTATATGGTGAATATTAATTATTAACGGAATCCACATCCTGAAAGATCGAGATTGACGATACCTGTAATATCCCGATTTCGAAATAATAAAACCCGTGTAAAGTTAGCAAATTATTCCAATAAAAGTGATCGTATCTTTTTGTAAACAATCCCAGGAAACAATCAATTCATACCCTAAAAGGTAGCCCAAAAACATTTAAAGAAAAATCCCATTTTACAACAATTTTTAATAAAAAATCCACCCACGGAGTCCGCTCGAACGGACTCCTAACCGCTCGAGCGATAGGACACCTGAGAATTCACTGTGCAAAAACAGCTAAGATTTTATAAGAGTTGGAAAAATCACCACTTTTTCTCCTCCTTTGATCATGATAGTGAATAGGCAAATTCGAGATGTAAAATATACATTTGTGAGTACAACAACGATCTATCAACCCATGACCCCAAAATCAAACTTCTGTATCCAAAATACATCATTAAAAGATTAAACCTTTCCCAACAAACGAACGAATTATCCTCACATGCATACATAACATGAACATACGATCATAAGGCCTTACAACCCGAGTGTTCTAACCCAAATTACAATAATCCGAGTATTCCAAAAGAAAACAAGAATTATATCTTTACAATTTCATTTCACAAAATTATGCTATCCAAGAATGTATAATCCTATCAGTTATTCAAAAAGGGTTCAGCGACTGTCATTTTACTCCAAAATCTTCTTTTCGCTATCACTTGAAATGTTGTTATACAACATAAGCAGAAGCTCGTAGGAAAAAACTAACAATGAACATATACATGAAATGTGACGATGGCTATGTGAGGTGCACACATAAGTTTATCCAAAACCAACATCGTTTACCCAAGTCAATTTCCCAAAGCATAACTAAGTTTTCAACAAAAGAATTAATGTTCAAAGCCCCATAGTTAAAGTTAAAATAACCATTATAACCAATCCTCTCATCATGTTCAAACCCATTCAACGCATTCCCATATCCCAACGTTTTATCCATTCTTCCAATTAAGGTTTTACAAACCCAATTTATTCATCAATTCAATCAAGTATCAAACTGGACGGCGCCTATAGATTCGAGCGTATTTATCACCACCGGGCCACGCAGGGTCCGAGGAATAAATACCCATTCTATAGCTCGATACGGAGAGTGCACATTTTTAGTTTCTCTAAAAAACATCGATAGGTGGGCCGCTCAAGAGCACGCTTTTATGGGGATTAACCCGAAGGAAGGGTCTACCTTACATTTGCAAGTTTTCGGTCTTTCACCGAGGAGCAACATGTGCCTAAACTTAATTATTCAATTTCATCACATTGTACTTCGCTTATTCAATTGTTTCATTTCATTAACAACCAAAACCAATCGTCAACCCAGTTCCTCTCGCCAAAGCCCATATCACTAAGTGTGTTTTTTTATTTTACATTAAAACCCCCAAATTTTAACACCCGACATAGTCATGTGCCACATAAACTCATGGAATATAAATGCAATAGGTTATCACAACCCTCAATTTAACCAATAATCACATCAATTTCAACATATGAGTCCCTTAACCCCAAAATCCCCAAATTTCATGGTTTAAGCTCAAATTCAAACCCTAGCCCATCATTTTTTGAATCCAACCATATTCAACAACAATGAAAATATAGAATCATGTTAAATCATCCATAGATCTAAAATTTAACCTTTATTAACATCAAACCCTAGCTTAGGGCTTCAAAAACACCATTTTCATGCTTTTATGTTCATAAAATCGAAGATACAACACATATCATATAGATATTTAAGGATAGTCATAGATTCTACCTTTGGGATGCTAGATCCACAAGAAAAATGCTTAAACAAACTCCAACTGTGAGAATCTCTAACAAAAGTTGAGATGGGAGCCTCCAACGTCCAGCTCGAGCCTCCAACAGGTAAACAACTAAGATGGATGTGAGATATCTCACCAAGAGAAGTTAATAAGCTCCAATTAACCCTCCAAACCCAAACCCAAGCTCTTACTTCTGTTTTAGAGAGAGAAGGGAAAAGAAAGAATGAATGCAATATGTTAAAACCCGTAACTTATAAGTTGTATACCGACTGTCCGCTCGAGCTGACTCCCCATCGCTCGAGTGGTCCTCTCGACCACCTGTTCGCTCGAGCGGTCTACTCTCCGCTCAAGCGGTCCAAACTGGGCAGGAACCCCGAACCACAAAGGCTAAAGCTGAACCAAATATATGCTAAACACCACTCAACAACGTTCTCATGCATTACCCAACCTTTATTGATCGTTAGCAAACATATACAGGCTCACATTTTTAATTCTTACACATGATCTACATATCTAATTGTTTCCACCGAGCATAACATACTCATTTTCATTAACACTAGGAAGTAACAAGGGATCGGGTCCCTACAACCTCCCCCACTTAGGAGATTTCATCCCCAAAATTACACATGTATTAAGAACTAAACAACTCGGAGTAGTTTCTGCGAACTTTTAATTCTCGCTCCCACATGGCTTCTTTAACGCCATGATGAAGCCATAACACCTTCACATATTCAATGGTTTTCCCTTGTAAGACTTGTTCTTTGGCATCAAGGATTCTCATCGGTCTCTCCTCGTAGGTAACATAATCTTCTATCCTCAACTCCGTCCAATCCAAAACATGGGATGGGCCCGACTCGTACTTACGCAACATAGATACGTGAAAAACGTTGTGCACGGAGGCTAGCTGTGGTGGCAAGGCTAGGCGATAGGCCACCTCTCCAATCATATCAAGGATCTCAAACAGTCCCATGAAACGTAGCGATAACTTCTCACTCTTACCAAATCTCATTAAACCCTTTCGTGGTGAGACCTTCAAGAATACATGGTCTCCCACCTCAAACGCTAACAGTTTCCTTCTCTTATCTGCATAGCTCTTCTGGCGGTCTTGGGAGGTTGCTAAATGCTTACGGATTGTGATGATCTTTTTTGTGGTTTCACGTATAAGCTCGGGCCCTAACATGGCTATTTCACTAATGTCGGTCCAACAAACGGGTGACCTGCAAGGTCGACTATACAATGCCTCATAAGGCGCCATCTCAATGCTCGACTAATAACTGTTGTTATAGGCAAACTCTACCAACGGCAAATAGTCCTCCCATGACCCGCGAAAATTTAAAATGCACGCTCGTAACATATCTTCGAGTATCTGAATGGTGTGCTCTGACAGACCGTTCGTCTGGGGATGAAAAGCAGTACTATGAAGTAGGCTCATCTCAATAGCTGACTGCAAACTCTGCAAAAAACGTGACGTGAAACTGGGATCTCGCTCGAAAACGATGGAAATCAGCATTCCGTGGAGTCTAACAATCTCACTCACATAAAGCTTGCTAAGCTTGTCGATCGAACATGTCATACAAATAGGTAGGAAGTGTGCCGACATGGTTAACATGTCCACCACGATCCACACGGCATCATGCCCCCTCGGCAACCTCGGAAGTCCCGAAATGAAATCCATGGTGATGTTCTCCCATTTCCACTTTGACGGTGGCAATGATTGGAACCGAACCGCTGGTTTCTGGTGCACGATCTTCACTTGTTGACAAGTGAGACACCGCAAGATGAAAAGCGCAACATCTTTCTTCATACCCCTCCACTAAAACTGCCTACGTACGTCATGATATATCTTAGTGCCACCCAAATGCACCGCTAAGCGTGAGTGATGAAACTCACGTAGCACGTCTCCATGACATGCTTCCAGCACAAAGATTCTCCCCGCAAACCTCAAACTCTGATCGGGGTGGATAGCCCACTCCTTGGCAACCTCGTCGCTCAAGACTTGCTCTCGAAACATCAAACTTTCTGCTTCCTACTGTTGTGCCTTAACCATGCGGTGAACATTGGTAGGCTGAGAAACTACCGTAAACAAGGCAACACATTCATTGGATTTTTCCAAACGAAGGTCATACTCTTCGACCTCCCCAAGCATATTCCACTATTTAACGGCCACGCCGGCTAACGTGTTCAAAGACATTCAACCAAGGGCGTTGGCCATCACATTGGCCTTGCCCGGATGATACTATAGTCGAAATCATAATCTCCCCAAAACTCCATTCATCTCCTATGGTGCAAATTCAGCACTTTTTGCAAAAACAAGTACTTCAAACTCTTATGGTTCGAGAACACTTCGAAGCGTTCTCTATACAGGTAGTGTCTCCAGGTCTTTAGAGCGAAGACCACTGCCGCGAGCTCCAGATCATGTGTAGGGTAGTTCTTCTCATGAACCTTCAACTGCCTCGATCCATAGGCCACCACCTTACTCAGTTGCATTAACACGCAACCCAACCCCTCGGGCGATGCATCGCAATAGATGGCACAACCGAGTCCTCTCTCTAGTACAATCAGAATAGGTGCACAAGTCAACCTTGTCTTTAATGTCTAGAAGGCGAGCTCACAATTGTCGTTCCACGCGAACTTGATTCCCTTCCGTGTAAGGCGTGTCATGGGCACTGCAAGCCTATAGAAGTCTTTTACAAACCAATGGTAGTAACCTGCCAATCCCAAGAAGCTTCGAATCTCGAACACATTTTTCGATCTTTCCCACTCCATCACAACTTTGATCTTGGATGAATCAACTGCGACCCCATCTCCTGAAACTACATGTCCCAAAACCTTCACCTCCAGCAACCAAAATTCACACTTATCATACTTGGCATATAACCAATGTTCCCGCAACAACTATAGGGCAATCCGAAGATGCTCCTCGTGTGCCTCCTCCGATGGCGAATAAATCAAGATGTCGTCCACGAATACCACCACGAATCGATCGAGGTAAGGGTGAAAGATATTATTCATAAGGCTCATGAATGTTGTCGGGGCGTTATTCAATTCAAAACACATGACTAGAAACTCAAAATGTCCATAACGGGTACAAAAGGCCGTCTTCGAAATGTCTTCCTCCTTGACTCGTAACTGGTGATAACCCAAACTCAAGTTGATCTTCGTGAAACAATAGGAACCTTTTAATTGGTCAAACAAGTCGTCGATACGAGGCATAAGGTACTTGTTTTTAATGGTCACATTGTTCAACTTACAATAAACTATACAAAGACGCAACGACCCATCTTTCTTCTTTGCAAACAATGTCAAAGCTCCTCAAGGGGACACACTGGGGAGGATGAACCCCTTGTTCAACAACTCTTGGACCTGTACCTTCAAATCTATTAACTTAGTCGATGCAAAAAGATAGGAAGGCATAGAAATGAGGGCAATCCCCAGAATGAGATCTATAGAAAACTCAACTTCCTGCCTTGGTGGAAGCTTAAACAAGTTGCCCAGAAACATGTTTGGAAACTCACAGACAATGAGAGGAAGCTCTCCTGAAGTAGAGTCAATCTCCTCACCGATAGGGCCAAGAAAAGGAGGCTAAAGCTGTCACGACTTTGCGATCTAAGAGATCTAGGCACTAAACTGTTGTCCTGATCACCCAAAAAATAAAAGGAACCTCCCTCCGGTGTGTAAACAAACACTCGTCGCCGGTCACAATCAATGAAGGTGCGAAAGGTGGTCAAGCAATTCATCCCTATGACGATATCGAATGAGGTCATATTGAGCACGAAAAAATCAAATACCAAGCGGTGGTCGGCAATCTCCATCTCATAAGCTCTACAGACACGTCTCAACACGGTAGTCTTACCCATCGGCGTCGTTACACATAAGGCACTACCCAACACGTCTACCTCTAACCCCAATGTAGATGCGAATGCGGATGAAATGAAAGAATACGATGCTCCGGTATCAACAAGGCCACTGGCCCATGAATGGTACACTAAGAAGGTACCTCGTATGATCGAAGGACTGGCTACAGTGTCCAGCACGGAAGGTGCCACTGACGTACTACGCTCCACAAGAGCATACACTCGCTCTTGGTTCCCCTGGTTCTGTCCACCGCTGCCCTTGACCCCTGGCTGCTTTACTGACTGAGCTGAGGTAGCTCCTTCTACTGTCCTTACTAAATGCACCCCTGAATACTGCTGCGACTGGCCGTAGACCTGTCACCCCTGCGATCTTTGTCCCTGCTATGCTCCCGTAGCACCCTAAACACTCCCTCCCTAAGGGAAATCTCGTCGTAAGTGACCCATCTGGCCACACTAAGAACATGAAAACGAGGTCCTCCCCTGGGTCTGACTCTGGTGCTCTGTTGTTGTCTTCTCTGTGTACAGTCCCTAGCATGGTTCCCTGGTTGCTTGCATGTGTAGCATACCATCTTCCGACGCTTCGGATGCCCAGATGAACCCGTAGATGGAGCGGGTGCAGACTGTAGCTAAAGCTGAGATCCCATGGGATAAGAACTCGACCCCCCTGATTTCTGCCTCTTCACCTGGATCCCTTAAGACTAAGCATCGAAAGCCCTCTGATGTGACTTGCGTTCCCTAATCTCACGGCTCTCTACCATTGCATTCTCAACCCTAATAGCGGCCTCCACAAGCTCTGTGTAGACCTAAAAACCCCATGTTGCAATTCTATCCTTGATTGAGGGTCGAACGCCCATCTCAAATAGCTTGGTGCGCAGGTTACCACCATTTCAAGTGCAAACTGCGACAGATTCACGAACTTGGCCTCATATTGGACCACAGTAAGGTTTCCTTGAGTAAGGGAGAGAAACTCCTCCCGAAATGCATCTCTAGAAGAACCCAAAAAATACTTTTCCAAAAAGACCTTAGTAAAAGCAGCCCACGTGCCATCCACAGTGGTCTTGGCAAACTTCCACCACTCTCTTGCATCCTCCTGAAGTTGGAACGCTGCCAACCTAACACGCAACTCATCCTGCCCAACCTCTAAGGTGTCTAAGATCGTCGTGATTACTTCCAACCACTTGGTAGCAACTTTGTGGTCCGACTCCCTAGAGAAGGTTGGAGGATCCAATCGTCAAAATTCTCCCATTGCCATAGAGGCCCTTGGCACAAGAGCCCTTACTCCAACCCTAGTTGCCTCGGCCATCACCCTCATCGTAGTAAGCAACTCCTGAACAACATCAATACTGCCCACTTGTTCCTGCAAGGCATGAACATCCCCTTCTTCTAGAACCTAGACATATGCACGACCACGGCCACGGCCTCTGCCCCTACCACATCTCGGCAACATCACTTTAAGAATAAGAAGGAACAAGGAGAGGTATCAGAAATAAAGCTTATAACAATTCATCCCTCATGGGTAACACCGCTCCTCAACAGGATACCTCATAACACGTATCGTAGTATCAACGCATCTTATGCAACACATAACAAGGAGAACTAACCGAAATGACACATTAATCAGGCTAGCTCATTTGGATTTCTGGTTAAAACGAACGTCGGCCAAACGCCTTTCTAATTCGAACCCCAAACTAGTCGACCGATCGCCCAAGGGCCAGGCACATCATCCTAAGAGTCCAACCTCCATTCCCAAATACCACATAGCATGCAAATGTCAAGTTATAGATGTTACACATCAATGCAGACTCTCATGCAATGGATTAAACACTTCCACGATTCCTAGGTATTCAAACCTAAAGCTCTTATACCAATTTGTAACGCCCTAATTTTGAAATAATAAAACCCAAGTAAAGTTAGGAAATTACTCCAATAAAAGTGACCGTTTCTTTTTGTAAACAACCCTAGGAAACAGTTAATTCATACAGCAAAAGGTAGCCCAAAAACATTTAAGGCAAAACCCTATTTTACAATAATGTTTAATAGAAAATCACCCAGCGGAGTTCGCTCGAGCAGACTCCTAACCGCTCGAGCGGTGGAGCACCCGAGAATTCACTGCTCAAAAACAGTTAAGATTTTCTAAGTGATGGAAAAATCACCACTGTTTCTCCTCCTTTGATCATGATTGTGAATAGGCAGATTCGAGATATAAAATATACACATGTGAGTAAAATCACGATCTATCAAGCCATGACCCCGAAATCAAACTTCAGTATCCAAAATACATCATTAAAATATTAAAGCTTTTAACCTAACAAACGAATGAATCGTCCTCACATGCATACATAACATGAACATACGACCTTAAGGCCTTACAACTTGGGTGTTCTAACCCAAATTACAATAATCCAAGTATTCTAAAAGAAAACAATAATAACCATCAATGAATTTTACTTTCTCTCTCTAAACTCACAGTGTTCATCTTCTCTCTTATCTCTCTTATGGCGGAGGTGAAATTAAAATCAAAATCTATATGAGAGTGAGCTTTATATTATCATTGAAAGCCTCTCCCAATTCGGTTTTTGCAAAAGCATCAATCTAGAGATAACAACAAAACCAGAGCTTCCTCTGTAGCTCTTAAATGGAGACCCACACAGCCTAAGATTGTTTCCTACAAAATCCTTCACTCCAAACTTCAATTTCCTAACAATTGGTGGCAACATCCCACAAAAATTATTGTATGACAGATTCAATTTCTCGAAATTCAGCCCACTTCGACTCTCAGGAATTGAACCAAAAAACAAATTGTTAGAGAGATCGAGAAGCCCCCGCCTCTGGAGATTGAAATCAATTCGATATTAACCAATTCGATATTAATCAACCAATTCACAAATTAGATTAAATCTGATAATTAAAAAAAAAACCAATACCATGATCAAATCAAACACCAGGATCGTTCATCAACCAAGAAGAACGGAGATAGAAGTTCATCGACGTAATCTCCTCCACCGCTGTGCTCATGGCGGCGTTGCTCTACTGCGCCTCTTTCAGCCTCATCTTCACCGACCTGTACCCGTCGATCGACCTCAAGAGTTTCTCCGACAGCGCCTTGTTCCGCTCTTGGAGGGCGGCGCTTCCCTCTCCTCCGCCGAAGCCTAGTTTTCTCTCTAACCCCATACCTTAGTTTTTCTTAGGTGGTATTCCCCTATTTTTCTTCCCAAAGTTGAAGATTTGTTTGTTGGTTTCATGGAAACGGCAGGCCCATCGGCGATCGGCGACCTCAACCACGTAGCCCACGTTCAGGCTCAACTCGAGAACGTTCTCGACGCCCACCACCGCGATGGAGAGAGAAGGAGCGTTAGGGTAACCGCCCCCGCCGCTGGCCTCACCCACACCGAACGGCGCCTCCACCAACTGATGTCCGCCGATGGTGACTACGAGGAATGCTGCAGCGCCACCACCAGCGGCGAATGGCGGCGGCCCCATCGGTAAACGACGCCTGAGTGTTTATTGGTGTGGCTTATTACGAGAGAGAGAGAGAGAAAGAGACAGAGAGTGATGGGTTTTAAGGGCAAAATGGGAAAATAAAAAAAATCAGACGGAATCAATTTTTTTCGTTATTTCAATGATGGAAAGAAAAGGGAGGGGAGGTATGTGTATATTATTAGATAAAATATGGGAGGTCAGTGTTATTTTAAAAAGTAGAGGGCGTGTTTCTGTTTTTGTCAAAACCTCAGAGGAGGTCAGTGTAATTTACGTTAATATTTAATAGTCTTTATTATTTTGTTAGTTTAATTTTCCTTAATAGTATCCATTTCATTTTTTTTCTTTTATGCACCAAATCTTTTAATGTTAGCTTAATTTTTCTTTCATAGTATTTCTTTTATTTTTCTTTTTACTTATTTTGTTTAACATCAAAATTCACAAAATCAATTAATGTTAGCTTAGTTTCTCCTTTTATAGAATTTATTTTACTTTTTCTTTATTTTGTCTTGTTTTTATATAAAACTCATAAAATTCCTAATAATAGTAAGGATTTCCTTCTTTTTCTTTTGATTATAGTTTTAATTCTAATTCTTTAGTTTTATTTTAGTAGTATTTTCTTTTATTTTTCTTAAAAATCTTGTAATTTTAGTTTAATCTTCTTTTTATAAATTCTCTTTTAGTTTCTTTTGGTTAAATCTTTGAACATTCTTTTGTATGGATAAAAAAATAAAAACATAAAATTCTTGTTATTAGCTTCTTTGTTTTCTTTATTATTAAGCTTTTAATATAAAATTTTCATATATATATATATATATATATATATATATATATTTTAGTGTAGCATTTCTCTTTAGTAGAGAAGTTAATCATGTTAATATAATTTTAGGATATTTGGTAATATACATATTTAGTATGATAATGCTTTGTTTACTTCATTTGAAAGTATGTTTAGAATAACTTAAGGTTATTTTTAGTTATTTGATAATATTGTTAGCAAAATTCATGTTCATTTTTTGTACAATTTTAATTTAGTGACTTTTAGCATATTTTTGTTCTTTTATTTGAGTCATTATAATTTAGGTGATATTGCATGCGGGTTTGTTTCATGTATCATTTAGTTAGAAATTGCTCAATGTGGGTTTTCTTTTCTTATTTGCTTTGATTTGGCGTTCTATATACATATGTTATGTATTTTTCTTATTTAATTTTGGATGTTCTCTCTTCGCCTTCACTTTCTGTATTTACATGCATTTGAGAAATCTAATTAAGAACCAATGATGATTAGTAGAGGCCAAACTCGCGGTTGGGCGAACGGGATACCTAACACCTTTTTTGATTCGTACCTTAGCCCTCGGAAACTTTTTCTTTTGTTAACGTTTTAAAATTTAGTAGCCTATTTTTATTTTTCTTGATTTTTTTCAAAAAACAAGTGGCGACTCCATTTTCAATGAAAATGGATTTTCAAAATTTGATTTTCAGGATGTTAATATATTTTCTAAACATTTCTTGAATTCTCTTATTTTTGAACTCAAAAACTCTAAATCTCGATGCCACAGTATTTTTTGGTGACTCTGTTGAGGACTGGTTTACAAAATCGAATAAGAGGGCTAGACTTGAAAACATCATTGGTACTTAATAAGAATTTCTCATTTATATTTTCGCATGCATTTGCATTGTTCTCACCCCCCTGCTTGGTCGACCCGATAGCTCGATCAATTTACTGTCTCGGGGCTATATTGGGAAGACGGGCAAGCCTTACTGGTTGCACGCTTTCATGGGTGTGGTAAAAGAGTTCGTGCATACCGTTTGACCATGTCCTGCACCACACTAGGCATGAGAGGTATATACTCGGCTCTATTAAGAAGGTACCCTGATCATTGATCAATATTGGCCTTTTCTGTATATAGTAGCTTAGAACTCCCCCATTAGGTGCTGCTAACCCAGTAGGATTATTTATTTTGTTAATTATATGTTTTGTTTACATTTATTAGGTTTGTTTTTCTTTATGTATTTGTTCGTATTAGGCTAGCTCCCTTTCTTCGGGTTTGGCCCGGATTTCCTACTATCCTTGGTGGCTTTGTTTTTTCTTCAGGTTCTTACACAGGTTTTGATCTTCACCTTGTTTGGCTTTCATGTTGTTGGTTTTTTTTCTCGAGGTCATGCCCGTGTTTTGATTTGAAGCCTTTAGGATAGCTTTTCTCTCTCTTCTGGGTTCTTCTCGGACTGTCGATTCTATACCCCTAGTTTTGTTTAGGCTTACTTTCTTTGAATCTCTATCCAGGATCTTGTCTTATAGACTTGTGTGAGTTAGATTTGTTTTGCCTACCGGAGTGCTGGCCATTTTTTCTTAGAATCTTACGGTAGACTGATCTCTTTGGCTTAGAGCTATTTTTCTTGTCGGAGTGCTGTCTGTTTCATTCTTTAGATTCTTGGGATAAACCTTCCTTTTGGAGTTTTGTTGGTCCTCTTCATCCTGGTTCTTGGGTGTCTAATTATTATGCTTCTAGTATGGGCCCAGCAAGGGCATGTTTCTATATATCTACTCATGGTTAGCCGTCTTTAGTATCTGAAGTGTCAGCTATCTGTAATCAAGATCCTTTCTAAGAAGTGTATGATACTGGTAATTCTGCTTTTGGGATCTAGGTTTTGCTTCGGGTTTGGACCATTGAGTCGAAAAGGTCACAGTCAGCACGTGTTTGGGCTAGATTAGCAACCGGGAGACTCTATAGAATTTCAGAACAAATCACAAAATAGTTTGAGATGGCTGAGAACGAGCTGAATCTTACAGCCTCAATGAGGGCAATTACTGATACACAGAGAGCCGTTGAGTAGCAGACTCAGGCTTAAGTGCAATGCCAGGCACAGATTCGGGCAATTCAGGCCCATTTTCCAGTACTGAATGAATAGCATGATGACCCAAATGGTAACGGGGAAGAAACTTGGGATGATAATCAGGTCCCTAATGGACCGCAAGTTGTTCCGCCACCATCATGGATCCCTCGTCAGGTCATAGTTGAGGAAGAAAACACTGCTCAGTCTAGAGAATTTGCATTGGCTGAGAAGATCGACCAAATGGAGAAGGCCCTTAGAAAGGCCAAGGGAGTTGAGGAATATATGTTTGATGTAGGGGACTCTGCCTGTTTCCAGATGCCAAGCTCCCAGATAAGTTTAAAATACCTGACATAAAAAAATTTGACAAAGCCGGAGATCATAGAATTCATCTCCGAATGTTTGTTGGTACCTTGTCGCCAATGAGAATTGATGACCAGTTGAAGGACCAGCTTTTTTACCGATCTCTTTCTGGTGCAGTCCAGAAATGATTCCTCTCCCTCGATGTAGCAATGACTAGAACCTAGGAAGACATAGCTATGACATTTGTTAACCAGCACAGTTATAATGTCCAGCTAAATGTGACCACTCGGGAGCTGGAGACCACTCGTCAAGAAAGCAAGGAGTCATTTGTGGACTTTCTGACCAGGTAGAGGGGAAAAGTGGCTAATATGACAAACCGACCAACAGAAAAGGAACAGGTGAGAATTCTAGTCAAGATTCTCCAATCTCCTCTGAAGCGTTGTTTAATCACACAGTCGCTCTCCATATTCGAATGGTTATTTTATGCCGGGATTCAGATAGAAGATGCATTCCAGTTTTATGATAATGATGAGGCCAAGCTGAGCGAAAAGCCGAGAAGACCTTTTCCTTCCAACAACCAAAATCATCCCATCTCTTTCACTAACCCTGCACCTCGCTTTAACGAGGTGAATTTGCTAAACTCCAAATCAGATCGACTGACTTCTTCACCTTCATCACCTCCGCCTAGAAACAACTAGCCATCATGGCCGAAAATACCAAGGACAGTTTTCACTCCCCTTAATATCTCTCTGACCACGACCCTGAATTAACTTGTCGAGAAAGGGCTGATAAAGCTTCTTGATCCAATGTCGCCTCCTAACCCATTACCGCTACGCTACGATCCCACCCAATATTGCTTATACCACTAGAGCCACGGACACCCAACCGACAACTGTCTGAGACTCTGCCATGACATTCAGGATCTCATTGCCAATAAGGTCTTCTCACCTCTATCTGCACCGAATGTCCAGCTGATTTTGAGATTCTTGTCATTTACATGATTCAAGTCTCGATTCAGAGCCCGAGTTTTATAAATTTTTGCTTTGTTCTAATCAGTTGGATGTTGAGTCCGAGGGCACGTCTATCTGCACACTCTCTTCTTTTGCTTTCGATTTTGTAATTCCTACTCTCTTTGATATCAATGAAATAAACAAAGGTTCTGATCATCCTGCTTTGCTTGATTTATTTTGTACGCTTTCTGATCATTTTGAATTCGAAGGAATGCCCCCGAAGAATTAAAAGCTTGAATAAAAAAGAGAAGAAGAAATGCGTGTCCAACCAATAATTGAATAAACTTCGTCAATAAATCTGGGTAATGAAATTAACCCACAAATTGTCTAAATTGGTTCTTCTTTATTTTCAGTTGAACGTGAATAATTAATAATTTTATTAAAAGACGTCAAAGACATTTTTGCATGATCATATACGAGGATAAGCCCGGTATTAATCCCAAAAATCGTCCAACACCATATCCCTTTGTATCTCGATGCCAAATCGATAAATCTAATGTTGAGAAAAATATGGCCAGAATGGGCTTTGAAAATCAGCAAAGAAGTCACCAAACAGATCAATGTTGGTTTCCTTATGGTAAATGAATACCCAAAGTGGGTGGCAAATATTATACCGGCCTTGAAAAAGGATGGACGTATCAGAGTTTGTGTGAATTTTCGAGATCTGAACAAGGCCAGCCCAAAGGCGCTTCCCATTATTGTATATTGACGTCTTAGTGGAAAGTACAGCGGGGCACGCCCTCTTGTCATTCATGGATGATTTTTTCAGGTACAATCAGATTGTAATAAACCCTGAAGACAAAAAAAGATGGCATTCACTACATTGTGGGGCACCTACTGCTATCGTGTGATGCCAGGGGCAGCCTACTAAAAGGCTGCCACTAGCTCATTGCATGATATGATACATAAAGGCGTTGAGGTGTATGTGAGCGACATGATTGTTAAGTATAAAGATCAAGACAACCATATCATAGTGCTGCAAAAATTCTTTGAAAGGATCAAGAAGTATAAGATGTGACTCAACCCACGGAAGAATGCCAAAAGAATCGGATGGAAGAGTTTCTCTTATTTGATGAAAAGAAAGGGTATAAAAAATGGATAGCCAAAGCGTTCAACAAAAAAAGTCAAGACCTGAGATCTGAGAGAAGGTGACTTAGTTTTTAAGGAATTCAAGGCTCCTATTTTTGATCCAAGGAAAAAGTTCAAGCCAAATTGGGTCGGACCGTATTTGATCAAGACTATTATGACCGGTGGTGCTATAATCATCATGGATTTGGATGGTAACATATTTTCTACTCCGATCAACTTGGACTAGCTCAAAAAATATTTTTCTTGAGAGAAAAATAAAATAAAAAGAAAATCTCGTTGGGTTAAAAACCAAAAAGGCGGCCCAGGCAAAGTTAGAGCAGCCCACAAGGCTGAAAACCCAAAAGGACGACCTTGGAAAAAGTTAGGGCATCACAAAATGAGAGTATTAATACCCGAGAGTGAACCAAGTCCAAACTACATTATGGCCTGATTTTACTTTTTGGGATACGTAAGCAGTTTTTTTCTGGAAGTCCGACCACCTTCTTTATTTTATCCATCTTTGAATCCGAGTAATGATTAATGCAAATTTATTTTTGAGTCCTTATAATAAAGTCATTTAATTGCAAGAATCGAAAAATTTTAAATAATTGGGAACCTTTTTCAGGTAAACGTGGGATTTTCATTATTTCAGCTGCGATCACAAGGTTTTGAAAATAAAGGGCGGGCACGCAATTCCCAAATAAAGAAGAAAGTTACAAAATTTTAAAAGAAAAGCAAGTTCCTCAAATCTTCCTCGTCTTCGCTTCTTGTTCTTCTCCCTCTTTTTTGTTTCTGTTCTCTTTTTTCTGAACCAGCCACGCCTTGTACTCCTCAGGGAACTCAGTGCGGGATAGCTCCTAGATCTCCATTAGTGAACGATATGGCCAAGCCTTCTGATACCATGCCAGAAATGGGGCCTAAAGGGAAGACGAATACATACGACCCTGTACGCCGTGAAATATGATCTGACATTGACCAAACTGCCTCATGATCCAGTGTGGATAGTAGAAGGTGGACAGCTACAGACCAATCAGCAAGACATCTGAATGGTCCATAGTGGTTAAAGTCATAAAAGGGATCCGCCACCAAAAGTACTGCCAAGTGATGTCTCTTCCAGTCAGCAAAGAAAGATATTGTCTCAAAGCTGCTTCGGTAGTGTATATCGGGTAAAAAGGATGATGGACCAAAGGTAGCAACGTTGTGCCCATTCAAAGCCAGTTTCTACAGAAGATTTACCTTCTCCATTAGCTAGATATGAAAAGAGAGAAAATATGTAAGAATTGGGAAAAATCAGCAAAATGAGAAATATATGGGAAAATAAAGAGAGATAATGGAAAAGGAGAGAAGAACGATAAAAATTGAGAAAAATAGGCAAAAAGAGAGAAGTGCAGAAAAATGAGAGATTTAAGTTTTACTTGGAGAAGTAGAGGACAACCGGCAAAAGACGTGGTTACACCATGGTGGATAACATCTAAACCAATTAGGGTCTCAGCCAAAATTAGGGGCACGAAGTCCTTTTATGCCGTTATTTGCTTAGCAATGTCCACCAGAATAGTGCTAAGTCAGCCGTCATAGAAAACCAGAAGGCACCGGGCAAGCAACAGATGCATAGAACATAACGGTGCTGTAATTGGAAGTTGAAGTCACCAAGGGAACCGGTAGGGCAGAGTCTTGACATGGAAGCCAAAATTAATAGCGAGCCATCTAACGAGCCTTTTGCCAATTCTGATAAGTCTGAGTTTCCTGTTTGCTTGCCCCCTGATCAGGAACTGGTGGAAAAATCTCTGATAACACAAACTTATAGTCCTTGGCAATTAAAACGATATCCAGATTTCTTTTCCAGTTAACATAATTAGAACCCGTGAGTTTGTTTTTTTTAGTATAGTCGCGAGTGGATTGAAAGATATTTCTCTTATTTCTTCCAGAACAATTTTACTTTTGGGTCTGTGATCCATAATATAAACCTCTTTCAAGAATCAGACATTGGTGCTAACAATGACCTTCTGATCCTTAGAATTATAAAATAAACCACCTTTCGTTCCCTTGGGATACCTGACAAAGAAATGAACTTCTGTCCTCGGTTCCAACTTACCTGTGTTCCCTTTCAGCATATGTGCTCGACACCCCAAAATTCGAATATGCCTCAGACTAGACATACGTCCAGTCCACAATTCTTTGGAAGTAGAAGGTAATGACTTAAAAGGTACCAAGTTCAGAATATAAGCCGTTGTTTCTAATGCAAGTCCCCAATACAAATCGGGTAATTTTGAATAACTTATTATCGACCTCACCATTTCCATAAGAGTCATATTCCTTTTTTCTACTACACCATTCTACTGTGGAGTGTCTGATACAGTCAACTGGGATATAATCTCCTCGGACGATAAGTAGTCCCTAAATGCTCCAAAGAGGTACTTCCCACCACGGTCGGATAGTAGTGATTTGATACTTTTACCCAGACACTTCTCTACCTCCGCCTTGAATTCTTTGAGTTTCTCAAAGCATTCAGACTTACGGTGTATCAGGTAAATGTATCCATACCTTGAGTAGTCGTCAATGAATCTAACGACGTGCTCAAAGTCACCTCTAGCCCGGATAGTCATAGGACCACACACATCATAGTGAATTAATTCCAACGGTTCTTTAGCTACATAGCCTTTAGCCGAGAAGGGCCTCTTAGTCATCTTACCCTCTATCCAGGACTCACAGACTGGAAGTGTCTCCACTTCTAATGAACTCAAAGGTCCATCTTCTACCAGTCTATTTATCTTTTTTATATTAATTCGACCCAACCGTAAGTGCCAAAGAAACATTTGGTTCATTAAAGAAGGATCCTTTCTTTTATATCGTAAATTAGATGCATTATTCAATTCAGTTAGTTGTAGTGTAGGAGAGATGGGAGATATAACATACAGATCACCCACTAATGTACCAGAACAAATGAAACGTTTATTTTTCTTAATAACCACAGAGTCATTAAAATGAACAGAATATTTATCCTTTATTAAATTAAAAATCAAAATTAAATTTCTTCTACTAGAAGGTACATAAGGACAATCTTTTAAAATTAAAATCATATGTCTACTAAAACTGAGAGTGACATCTCCTACTGCAACTGTTGTTACTCTGGTATTATTGCCCATATGTAGATAAATGTTTCCATCACTAAGCTGCTTGATTTTCTAGAACCCCTGCAAAGAATTGCAGACATGATTAGTGGCTCCCGTATCTACACACTAGGTACTGGTAGATAACACCGCTAAACATGTTTCAACCACTATTGGAAAAAAACTACCTTGCTTGTTCTTCTTACTAAGAAAAATTGGACACTATTTTTTTCAATGCCCATACTGGTTACAGTGATAGCACTTGCCTCTCGGCTGCTTCACACCAGCTTTTGGCTCCTTAGCTGCTTTTGAACCTATACTTCCTTGTTTCTGAACCTTTTTCTTCTTCTTGTCTTTCGGTTTAGAGGAAGAACTTTTTTTTTCCACATGCATAGTACCTAGCTTCCTAAGAACACCCTCGGCTATTTGAAGTTCTTTAAGAAGTTCTGCCAATTAAAAGCTGAGCATATTCATGGAATAATTCAGGCAGAACTGCTTAAAGCTATCAGGCAGTGACTGGAGTATGATATCGACCTGGGTTTCCCCATCAATTTCAGCTATAAGGATCTCCAGTTCATTTAAATGACTGATCATCTTCAAAACATGATCCCTAACTAGGGTGCTTTCAGCCATACTTATATTCATTAGAGATTTCATGGCCATTTACCTAACAACACGATTTTGATCTCTAAACATTTCTTTGAGCTTCATAATCACGTCATAGGCACTAGGCATAGACTAATGTTGATGCTGCAAAACATTTGATATGGAGGCCAAAATGTAACAGCGACCCATCTGATCAGCTTTTTGCCACTTTTGATAAGCCCGGGTTTCCTGTTCGGTTGCCCCCTCATCAGGTATTAGTGGATAAATCTTGAATAATACAAACCTGTAGTCCTCGGTAGTTAAGATAATATCTAAGTTCCTTTTCCAATCTACATAGTTTGGTCCCGTTAGTCTATTTTCTTTGAGTATGGTCGCGAGTGGATTGAAAATTATTTTAATTCTTAGAATTACATAATTAAAATAACTGTTAACTATGACAAGCAAAATTTTGAATTTATTTTAAAAATAGTTCCCTTTACCATTTTTAAAAAATTTGCCAGTAGCCTTGTACCATGTGAACAGCATACCTCGATGGGAGGACGTTTACTATCCATCGTTTGTTTAGATAGGCCAATTCCTATTAATTTTACTATCTAGGCAACTGACCATACTAAGTAAAATTAAATAACTGACATAATTTCGGTTCAGTAAATAATAGCAGTGACTCAGATAGAGCGAATACTATTATTTACAACTAAGTGTTAATCACCACCAAATCCCGAATCAATCGTTTCGCAATAAACCCTTTAGATGGTGAAGTAATCCACACTAACAATTATCTAGAATTATCCTTGAAGGAGGTTCGTACGGGCGATACCGCAATTAATCCTGTCTGATAGGGAGGAGGGCCTTACTGCTAATTTGCAAAATTAATTACATCGCCTACGAACTGGTAATGGAGATCGTGGGATTAATCTATGAATAAATTTCATCTCCCACTTAGTTTTTAAAAGTTTTTTTGTGGGTTATAAAAATTTATTTAATTAAAATAAATTTATTAATTTTGAAAATCACACGATCCGAAAGATTCTAAAACATCTTTCCGTGTACACGATCCAAAACATTCCTATTTGTCAAACCATCTTTTCGTGTTTTAATATGTAACAAATAAAATTACCCATGAATGCACAGTTTTTTCTTTACTTTACAGTTAATGTATTGATTAAAGGCATTCAAATATTTTATTTTTACATTATACATTTTTTGAAAAAAATAATTTATTAAGATTAAATATTTTTTCATTTAACTAATCCAAAGTTCAGAATTAATTTTCACGTTTTTTCAAGATATCCGATTTATTAAAAATCATTTTAAACATGTTATTTTGTAAAAAATAAAATATCAAAAATTTTTCCATTTGATTACAAACTTTTAATTAAAAAAAACTTAATTTTGTTTTCATTACAAAATATTAATTAAAATCAAATTTTACGAATTAATTAAAATTAGCATAAATAAATAAAACAGATATACATCATCCACGCAGTTTAAATAAATATAAATGTAAGATATGTATATATTCCGATTTTATGTTCAAATAGAAACTCTATTGAGTTTCAGTCTCATGTTCAAAGATTAACTCATAATCTTTCAATCTTTATCAGAATAAGCTTCTGGCATCTAAGTTGTGTCAGCATTCCTCGATTTACAGTGTTATACAAATACAACACTCTTGAGCCTCAAAAACATCAGAAATCGCCGGCCAAAATAGCCCGAACCACCAACCAACCACCGGCCATCCCCGGCGCAACACCTTGCCGCCACTTTACGCAACTTTTCCCGAATCTTCTGAACTCTGATTTTGTCCTGTTTTTTCTAAAATGTAAGTTACAAAATATACTATTTTTTTTTGTAAAAATCCCAATTCAAAAACAGTTCAAAAAATAGCTTTTGTTAGTCGCTGAAGCCTGCGCCGCCCTTGGTTGCCGCGCCTATTCTGCCTTTTCTCGTGGTCAATTTGATTCCTATTTCCTATTGCTTTTAGCACTAATATCCAACAATATATTGTCATAAATAAAACCTCGAAAAGAGTCCCGAAAAAGCTCAAAAAATAGCCCCAAACAGACCGCCGCGACCCCCGGAAACTCTCACCGCCTTGCGCCGCTTTTTGCCTTGTTTTTTGTGGCTATTTTTCTCCAGTTGTTGGAATATTTTTCAGATATATCATATGGCTATTTTATGCCTAAAAATCTGCCCCAAAAAATTTTGAAAACACCTTAAAAAATTACCGAAAACGGCCCGAACCGCCCCGCCAAAGGCGCCACCAACAACTTATTTTTCATTGATTGTTTTCATGTTTTTAGGAACTATTTTATTGCTATTTTTTAAGCTTGAAATTGTAGAAATATTGCCGAAAAGACTTGTCACAAAAATCATAAAAAAAACCACCGCGATCCGTTACCCGAATCACCCGAAACCACCGCTAGTGCCGCCGATTATGCTGACGCCTATTTTTCGAGTTCTTGAATATTCAAACCTAATCTTAAATATTCTAAATAATATTTAAAAATAAATAATAGCTTTTACATCAAAAACCAATGTCCCGAAGGCTCACAAATTGATCTCAAAAGCCTAAAACTATCACGATTAACCATCGTGAATAAAAATTTAATAATAATCATCATTCAACCATTCAATTAAATATGAATAAAATAATGATCATAAAACTAGAATTAGAATGCCTGCAAAACAAAATTAGTACAGTTCTAAATCTATCCGTCCCCTCAAAAAATCGTATGCAAATTCAAAACCCACAAGTCCCAGGATCGAAACTTGGCTCTGATACCAATTGTTGGAGGTAAGTTGCCAAGATCATGGATTTGTATGCGATTTTTTGAAAAATAAAAACTTGACGGATAATCGCCGAAACAGGTTCTGGATAAAAAATTTTGATGTCGAACAATCAAAATAAAAATCCGTGTCACCATAGTTAATTTAGATGATTACCATTGGGTTGATTCTTCAACTACGAACTTTTGATTCTCCAAGTTGAAGTTCCGAACAGACCTTCTACAGTATTCCTGATGCGATTCCGAACGTAGTGTGGGTTACGATCCTTCGAGAACTGGTACTGAATGAACCTGGACAACCTTAGTCTTGAAAGACAACTTATGAATATGGTTCAGCCTACCCACATATTTATAGGGCTACAGCAAGGAACTGTGGAGTAATTATGACATTTAATTCTAGTGTGACCCATATATCTATCCAACGGTTTCTGTAAATATGAAAACCTTGCAACGATTTCTACAATTTTTATAAAACACTAAATTACAGTTCATACCACTAAAAAACTGCAACTGCACTCTTAGACATAATCTCAAGACTAATTCGCATTGAGCTCATGTTTTTAAATGCTTAACTCATCTTCCCACATTAAGATTCTTGATACCTGCCAATTAAATTTAATTACTTAGAATTTAATTTAATCGGCATATTTAAAAATTTTTAAACCATTTCTCTTAACTTATTTGACTGCCGGATAATTAAATCTACCTGCAAGGTTTGGCCCAGTCAAAACTTATAAGCTTCCTTAAGAGGGTGTCGTCAATTTCGAACAATCGGGACGTAGATTCCGTCAATAATTAATATTTACCATATAATTAATACCGCTATACAGCTCACCGGGACTATTGACCAATAAAAGATCGCACCCTCTAATGAATCAAAACAACGATTATTAAATATACACAAATAATAATTATTTCGGGATTAAGAGCATAAACAGTCATAATAACCTTAGGGTGTAAATTAATTTATATAGTCAGTATAAAATTAATTATCCAAATGCGGTCCTATTCAATACACATAAAGTGTACTAGCACAGCGAGTTGGAACAATAGACAACACTATTATCCGTTCCCCGTAACCAAGATAGGCCTACTAAAACTCTGTACTACAATCGTATCGATGGTTTGTCCAGTTCCATCTAAACTGTAAACAACAAACATATATTCTATAAGAACCTATAATCTGGTCTTCTGTGTGCAAACTGTACTCTACACATCAAATTAAATACTGTACATAATAAAAGAAATCCATGCATAACATTTAAAGAAATGATATTACATACATTACTCATTAAGATTCTCATAAAATGAAAAAAATAATTTTATTAAAATAAAATTAAATACTAAAACCAAATAAAATCCATGGTTTTTAATATACAACCCTGACATAACTGACTAATGACTGGTATTCGTCAATCTTCCGTGGAGTAACTCGGGTACATTTCGAGTAGAGTAGCTGGTTTATTCTTCCTTCTTGATGGGATGATTGTAGAGTCGTCAGAGAGCTCTAGTTTTGTCCCCAACGTGACAAGCGCATTGGGCAGTCAGTTGGCAGATCTTGGAACGTGCTCTTGGAACGTGCTCGAATTTGACTTCCTTGAATTTCTTGAGCAACTTCTAGACCATGGTTTTGTATGTTACTAGGGCCGCTTCTTATAAGCCAAATTCACCTATTGATTATTTCACGACCAAACTCAAAACCCCTTGTATCTTTAGTTGCCTGACCCCTATTCATTATGCGGCTAAGAGTCCCATGATGAGTGCCTCGTACTCAGCTTCGTTGTTCGAGCACTTGAGTTAGAGCTTGTATGCCAGATCAATCCTCCTACCTGACGCCTAATGCTCTAGGGCTCCTCCTGCCCCACCTGTCACAACCCTGTTAAATTGTAAGACCCATTACTCGTCCGTACTTTCGGTAAACACTATCCCACATACTTCTCCGGGTAACTCCTTGGTGATTGGCTCAATAACTTTCTTGGCTAACTTTGCCAGTAACTCGATTAATGCTTGGCACTTGATTACCCTTGGTATGGTGCCCGTTATGTTGAAATTGGCTAGGGCTACCATCTATCAGACTGCATATCCCGTCAGTGCTAGTTTGCTAAGTAAATATCTGATTGGGTCACATTTGGTAACTACCTTGATTCGATGTGCTAGAAAGTAATGCCTCAGCTTTTGTGTTGTGAATATTAATGCCAAGCAATGCCTTTCAAATGTGTTATACCTCTCCTCTAATCCGCGTGTCTTTCTGCTGATGAAGTATACTAACCGCTCAACTCCCTCCATTTCTTGTACTAACAGGGCCCTAAAAGATCTCACGGTGGATGTTAGATACAATATGAGTGGCTTCTCTGGCTGTGGTGCCATCATAGTCTGGAGGAAATTCTGAGCTTCTTTCACTCTGTTGAAAGCCCAGTGGTGCTCTTCTATCCATTCAAACATTGTCTTTCCTTTGAGCGGCTCGGAAAAGGGGAACATTATTTCTACTAATGCAGGGATGAAGCCTCGCATGTAAGATATTTTCCCTGTGAAACCTTTCAATGAATTTTGAGGCCAGGGGGAGGCATCTCTAGTATAAACTTGACCTTTTTGCTGTCAGCTTCTATTCCTTGTCGATGTACCAGAAATCCCAGGAATGTTTTAGCTGTCACCCTGAAAGTGCACTTTAGTGGATTCATCCTCATTTTGAATCTTCTAGACCTCTCGAACACTGCCTCTAGATCAATCAAATGGTCTTGCTATCTCTTCGATTTCACAACTAGGTCATCAGCGTAGTCTTTTACTATCTGGTACAACATATCATGGAATACTATCACCATAGCCCGCTGTAGACACTCCAATTTGACCAATCCGAATCTTAGGCACCCGTCTCAAACATTCTCCAATGATGAAAACATGGAGTTATGCTAAAGGATACCTTTAAGCAATTATGATGTCAAGAACTCAACTCAAAACCCAAGAAAACACCTTATTCTTCTAAAGTCTTCAGGCTGCTACCTTTTGATCCTCACGGCTGCCACCTTTTTTATGATCCTACAATAGGCCGTGTCTTTGAGATCACGGCCGTGACCTTTTTACGATCAAAGAATAGGCCATGAACTTCACTCCTCATGGCTGCGACCTTTTTATGATCTCACAATAGGCCGCGACCTTCGAAGGTCACGGCTGTCTTGGTTCGTACATTTGGTTCACGGCCGCGATATTCAAATACACTTTTTTTTTCTTTTGCACCTTTTTGCATAGATGGCAACATCCCATAGGATCTTTGTGCTACCTTAATGCCTATAAATAGGCGCTATTTTTTAGAGAAAATGATAGATTCTGAGAGCGCTGATACTCTGCCAAAATTACTTCTCACCCGATACTCTATCAAACCCCAATACTAACCGTTCCCGAGTCGAATTCACGGCATTGTTTGTGATTGGAGGGTTCCCAAAGCGTGGATAGCCGGATGATTCTAGCCTACCATACTTGAGCAGACGTCAGAAGCGGTTGATAATGTTAGGTAACCTTAGAAAATTGTAATGTTTCTAAACTTCCATTTTCTCTCTCCCAAGAGTCATTACGACTAAGGTTTTAGTTTATTAATTTTCTTTAATTACTTTATTCATGAAATCATTTATGTCAAGCATGTGATTCCTTCGAATTGAAATATGTAATGAATGAAAAAGTGTAAAAGCATGCACATATGTTTAAGACTTGTGAAAAATAGCATGTAAACTAGCTTCTGTTAGGTCTGCTCATGGTGTTCCCAATGCATATTTCGTACCCACACACATACTAGACATTGAAAAATGCCTCTGTGATTCCTTAGATACAAAGGCGGCAACATTTTGTTGCCATAGCCGTGAGGTTTTATTGTTGTTTGCAACAGCCGCCATGTATATTTTCCATAGCCATGCGCTTTTCCTTATCTTTTATCATGGTTACAGATTTTTGTTGCCTCGGCCGCAAACTTTTTTTGTGAAGTGATGGCTAGTTAATCATGCTTTAATAAAATAAACTGTGGATTTTGTTAAATAATAGATATTGTGCATTTCAGCATCTATCACGGTCGCAACCTCTGGTTGTCACAGCCGCGAGGTTTTGTTCTTTGTTTCTGGCGTTCGCTATGTGTGATGATCACGGCTGTAATGCTTGTCCTATATTTTGTATCGGTCACGACCTTTGGCTGCCACGGCCATGAGCTTTTTGTTAAGTCCATTAATAAAATCATGCTTTAGAACTCTTTTCATTTTCTATCTAATTCTAAGTGCAACATGTTAAATCAGCAAACTGTATAGCATGTCCCTTAGGAGTTTTGGTTTTCATTTGGTAGGACCTTTAGTTCCCTTTTTGCGAGTTTTAATTCATTTTTGCTCGAACAAAAAATGCAGCATGTTTAGACATGAGAACCATATTGCATGACCCATAGGATCTTTCCCTCTTCAAATAGGGTTTTGTTTTCTTGTTTGCTTTTGTATGGACTCTTTTTAACCTCTCATTCTGTAATTGTTATCTTTGAAAAATTTAAAACAAAAACTAATACTGACAAAGTAGAGGCCAACTAACGGTTAGGCGGAAAGGGTGCCTAACACCTTCCCGTTTCGTACCTTAGCTCTCATACCATTTTTTTCTTTGGTAACGTTTAAATGACCTGTGGTTTATTTTGTTTTTTTTTATTTTTCTCAAAAACTAAGTGGCGGCCCCATTTTTTTCACATGTGTTTAGGTATCTTAAACTTTTCATTACAAAAGATATACATTTTCTTTTCAAAAAAGGGATATCCAATACATCGTTTTCAAAACCAAAACAAAACACCCGCATCCACTAATATGTTATGCAACGTTCTTCAATTCAAACGGTATAACTATATAATAGAAGTTCCCTACTAGTGTATGAAACACTGTCATTTCTGCATCGCCTTGCACCATTCTAATCTAATTATAACCACTAAACCCATCGATGAAAAAGAACATCTCATGTCTAGAAGTAGCAACTACTAACATGTTAATATGTGGTAGGGAAAACTCATCTTTTGGGCAAACTTTGTTCAAGTCCCTGAAATCAACACATATATAGATCTGTCTATTTTTCTTCTTCACTGGCACTATGTTTTCCAACTAGGTCGGGTAAGCTATATGAAATTCGCCTTCTGTAGTTTCTCGATTTCCAACTTGATCTTCCCTTCTAACTCTAGATGGTACTTTCATGTCGCTTGCTTTGCTGGTCGAGAATATAGGAACATATCCAGATGACGGGTTACTAATCCTTCGTCGATTCCCAGCATCTCCTTGCAGTTCCATGCAAAGACATCAAAGTATCTCTATAGTAGCTCGATCAGACCTTACTTGATTTCTAATGGCAGTGAGCTACTCATATACAATGGCCTTGGCGATTCCTTGCCTATGCTCAAGTTGATTTCTTTCAGGGGTTCCTATTGTAGT
The DNA here is from genome assembly GCA_032360265.1 of Heliamphora ciliata. Lineage (NCBI taxonomy): Eukaryota > Viridiplantae > Streptophyta > Magnoliopsida > Ericales > Sarraceniaceae > Heliamphora > Heliamphora ciliata. The sequence goes on from JAUMHN010071263.1 coordinate 29,072, forward strand.
CAAGAGCCGTCTAGCATGCAGTCAGGTACTAGTTGTGGAAGAACGACGTTATCAATTTCAAGGTTAGTTACCTAGGAGGTGACGACCAACCCTGCGCACCTTCATAAGTAATGAATCATCTTTCCCCCTTCTCTGACTATGATTGGCTTTGGGGGTGGTTCTTGTACAAGGTTTTTGTTCTCCTCGTCATCCCTTTCTATGTCGCTCTTTGTCTTAGCTTCCCCACTTCGATATCTTCACGGTTCCTACCTTTTCAGTCACTGCACTATTTTTTGAAAGCTCATCAAAGTATACCGCAACAACTAAATGTGCTTCTTCGTATTGGAAGGGTTTCTGAGAGGCCCTGATGGTGACTTCCTTTCTTGCCATTGGCACCTTACACACTGATGGTAACTAGAGGGTATTGCTCCATATTTGTGCATCCAAGATCTGCCTAAGATCACATGATAACTTATGCCTGCATCGATAATGTGGAATTTCACATGCATATGGATGCCCTGCAGCGTTAGGTTTACAATAACATATCTCAGCGTTGCCTTTCGTTCTCCTCCAAAGCTTGTGATGCTTAATGGCTGATTCACTATTCTGTCCTATAAAAACCCCATTTTTTTAAACGTCTTTTTGGGCATGATATTGATTGAGGCTCCACTATCCAACAAAATTCGTCTGAATAACACCCCATTTATTTTTCCAGTTATGTATAAGAGCCTGTTGTGCAGAAAGGGATACCTTCTATCACAGTCTGTGAACACTATGGAATTCAAGGCACTTATTGCTACCTTATGAAGCGTCCCTTCCGCTGTCATGCACTCCAAGTTATGAGCTTTTGCTATGCTCATGATTGCCTCTGTCGCTTCTCTTCGGAGGCATGCTGCAAACTCGAACAGATTATAGAACCACTTGAATTTGTACGATTCCAGCACTGCTTCTATGGGATCTAGGGTTTAGCTACCTCTGCAATCTTTAACCTCATACACATCACCATCCTCTATTGCAGCGTTGGCCTACCTCTCGCGTTCAAGGAATGTCCTCTTTCTCACATCACTGTTCCATTCGTCTGAAAATCATAACTACTTCTCATCTACTTTCCTTATGAAGATTCCTTTGAGTGTGTAACATTTTTCTATAGAGTGCAACGTAGTCCGATGATAGACACAGTAATTTGGTCCTCTTTCCATCATGGATGGGAGGTTTTCTACTAGTAGTAACATTAGCTCTTTATCAACAAACCACTCTTTCACCAACTTCTTTACCATCTCAATACTGCAAGGGTACGTCGGCACATCATTTTCTTGCCACATCTTGTTTTCGTCATCTCCTCTTCCTCTTCCCTGTTTGTGTCCGCTGAAGGTCACACAGGCTTAGGCTTTGTCACTGTGAAAAGAACTTAATCTGGTTGGTGGGTTGATAGTGTTGCGGAGATTTTTGGCTGCTTTAATCAAGGTCGAGAAAGTAGATAGATTAAGATTGATGTGCTTTATATTCTCGTAGAATCCTCTGATCACACATCTAAACCAGGAGGGTCTCACTAACTGGGTCGTGACATTCAATAGCCAAGTCCTAGAATCTCTTGACATAATTGAGCAGGTCATCCCCTAATCTATGTGTTTCTCGAACCAGGGTGAGAGTTGTTACTTTCTCATGTACTTGAAAGAACATTGTGTGGAACTTATTTACAGTCTCATCCCAGGTGAGAACTGATCGTGGTGCAAGGTTAACGTACCACCTATATAGGGATTTCAAAAACTCCCGCAGGCAAAGCATATGATCACTTCCATAGGCTCCTAATATCTCTACGAACCTTACCACATGCTCCCTCGCATTCCCCTTTCTTCCACCGAATTTATAAACTTTGAAGCCACGTATCCCTTCGGGTATGGTACGCTCAACAAGTATAATGGGTAAGGTGGCTGGATGTCTAGATCTGGCAATGATAGTAGCTATCTCTTCGTCCTCTCTTGTTGAAATATTGCTTGCACATCCACTATTGTAGCGAATTGGGCTTGCACTTCTGGGGCTGACCCTACTTAATTGGCTGTTGACCCGTTTGGGTTACTTGGGGATCTGCTGGTGCCTTCTCAACTGGTGGCCTCTCGACTGGGGTTTCCACTCAATTGGCGTTTGTTACTACTAACAAGATTGAGTTAGTAAGCCCTGCGATAGCATTCCAGATACTGCTCTGTCCATCCTAAATGGCTTATAGAGCGTCTAGGAATAGATCATTACGATTGTGGTTGGGAATCGGCTGTTGTCCATCACCAACGCTGGTATCATGCTCGTTATTGTTGGAATAATCCTCAGACATGGCTGCTTTTGGTGTTATATGTAATCTGCTCCAGGTACTGACCATTCACAAATTCATCTCCCTAGTGGAATCGCCTTTTAATGTAGGGTTCTTTAGGAGAAAGTAAATAAAATTAATATTGGAGAGGCAAATTTATGAACCGATCAGTGAACCGATCAGAGATATGAAATGGGGATGAGAGAATAATTGTTAGGTGAAGGAGAAGGCTAGTCAATATCGGAGTATCTGGCAGTATGAACGTGAGTGATCAATCAATCAAATCTCATGAATAATCTGAATAAGAGGCGACCATCTTTCTTATTTATAACCTTTTAGTGGAGCCATTAGGATAGAGGCGGGACTCTTAAAAGATATCATCAGATCATGAAATCTTATCTAAATATCTCGAATCTATGTCCTACTCCAATTGGATTAGGTCGATCAATAACCACCTAGTAGGTACTAACCCACTCGGGTCGAGTGACTCGAGTAAGTGGGTCCGAGGGATGTCTTCCATGGTTTGACATAATCCTTTCTTTAACCATCAAGCCACATGTCTCCTAATGTCCCATGTGGAATTTAGTGTACCGTCATTGTCTTCATTGTCTTTAGGATATTATTTTGATTCTCTACCGAATCCTTAATCATATAATTTGTGCTATATTACCCTGACCATATAGTCAGTGGTTGGCCACATAGTATGTGTTATGTTTTACATCATTTTGTAATTTGAGCTACACACACATAGTCTGTGCTATGTCCTCATGGTTTGTACTATGGCTTCATAATCTCATAGTAAGTTCTATGATCATATATAGTCTATGTTATATATTTGGTCCATTGCTAAATGGCAGAGATAACATATGACTTGAACAAGTGTTAGTCCAACTCACTCGGGTCATAACCAAGTAGCTGGAATAGTTCAACTTTTGGTGGGTAGGTCAAGTACTTGATTGACTGGTTTAATATTAGGTTCTAAAAGTCAATTAGAGTGGCCCGACCCCAGTAATTCGAGTAACTCGAGTTACTCGGGTGGCCGAGCCCTTTGAGCAGTTCTCAGCTTTTTGCTTGCTTTAGCTTTTATTAGTCCTTTTAGACCAAGGAATTTATGTAAGGACCTGGTTTTAAACTATAGAATTAGCGACAGCAAACCGAAAAGATCTTAAGTCACAATAAGGTTAAAACCCTAATACGATCAAAATCTTAAAAATCTAACACCCGAGAGCAAAACCCTAATGTAAGAAAGAGAATCTCTAAAACCCTATAAATTATTTAATTATCCTAAAATATTAATTTAAAGTCATAAAATCTCATAAAAAGTTAAAATTACTATTTTACCCCTAAGATACAAGAAAATCTTTAAAAATCAAATTTGGACACATGGGGAACCCAAATTCAAGATTTTCATTAAAACAAAAAGTAAAAGACAAAATAGCAAACAAAATAACAAAAGCGCCCCGATAAGGCTAGTTACATCTAAGAGAATGTGCCAAAAAGCTTCATTTTCATTTTATGCTCAAAATTAAAAAAAAGATTTACAAATCAAGTATCATTATAATCCAAAAATATTTAAACAAACAACGATGATACTAATATAAAATTTTATGTCTACAAAAGTAAAACAAATTATTATTAAAACCCTTACACACCAACTAAAGCAAAAATAACACATCTTGTCAAAAAAGCTTAATTCAACCTAGGTGTCAACACAATTAATTAAATGATACCAAATTAATAATAAACAACAAAAATGATAAATTAATCATAAAGTTACTAAAATAATTCATTTTTATAAAAAAAAGAAGACAAATAACACACACCAAGTTAATTTTTGAAGCTTTATCTTGGACAATATAGTACAAATACATCATCAAAACCCCTAAAATAACTCAATCTGAATTTTTCTTAGCCCAAGACCCTATAGCCGACTTCCCCATCTTTTTCTCCTACACAAAATTTTTCAAAAGTAATTTCACCTCCCATACTACCAATAGAAATTTAGAAAATTTGAAAATTTCATACACCATAATCATATTTTCCACTACAAAATTTCCTATAAAATAAGACCTAATTTTCTCCCTTTTCCCCTTCCATTTTTGGCAACATAGAGAGAGAAAGAGTGAGGCAACCAGAAAGTTTCTCTCCAAAAATCTTCTAAGTGTGGGATGAAGAAGAGAGAAGAAGGAAGAAGAAGAAGAAGAAGAAGAAGGAAGGAAGCTAGGAGGATCCTTGCACTAGAAAGCTAAATCTAACCATCCTTTAACCAAGAAATCAACGCTTCTAAGGTAAGAAAACTCTAAAACCCTTTAATCTCACTCATCTCAAACCTCCCTCTCACCATTCTCAAACGTAAAACCAAGATCAAGAATCAAAACCTAACAACAAAGGTGTAAAAGTTAGGTTTTTGGGGCTGTTTAGTGTGTTCTTGTGAGTTGTTGCTTATGCATGTAAATTTTATTGAGTTCCAAAGAAATATTTGCACATTTGGGTGCTGGAGTTATGGTTTTTAAGTTTACATACCTTGCATGCAAAGAATATATGCTCATCAATGACTTGCAACATGCTAAGAAATGAAATAGTTGACTAGCTCAGAGTTTTGTGATTTTTAGAATGTTGGACTTGTGTTTGAAAAATCATAAATAAATATAAATAAATCATCTAAGGATGACTTTGGGTGCTGAGCGTTGGTTTTCTTCATGAAAGTTGTAACTAATATGTTATCTAACTACCCACCACAAATGAGCCCTTTTTGTTGAGATTTGGTCAGTTAAAACCTCTCTGCAATCTATCGTCCATGTACAATGATTTAAAACTCTTGCTATCCAATATATTTTGTGTAACTCAAAACCCATATTGCTAGTGACCTATCCAAAAAGTGTTCTTCTTGAAAAATGTTAGGAATATTTTAATCTAAATGCTGTCAAAAAATCAGATCCTTTAGTCTCTGTTTGTCCCCTCAAACCATTTTTATACTCTCTGTTCTTTCTACTGAAGTTCACTATTTTTGAGTTTTGAGTATGCTGGCTTGACATACTTTCTTAAATGGATAATATCTCAAATATTTTCTTAAGAACCCTACTGAGCATCCTTTATAAGAGTATTAAAGGACATCCTAAACTAGAACATATCCAAAACTTAGCCCAAATGAAACTATCTAGATACCCCAAATTTACTACCTTCTGTGAGCTTTGCTCGCATCGATTTGTTAGGAGCTACTGTAGCACTTATTTTGTGAAAGTCATATCACCTAATATTCACGGGTTTTAACTTAAGTGTTTTTCATAAGACTTGTTAAGAATATTTTAATCTATATTGTGATAAAAAATCAAAACCTAATTCAAAGTCATGATGCCCTAAATTGTTCCTGCAAGTTGTAAATTAATGATTGAAATTTTAGAAGTAAAGTGTTAAGTGATTTGTAAGCATATCCTTTATGTTTGGGTTAAATAGGGTTAATTATATTATTAGTGTGATTTATTTTTCGTGAACCATGATATGACATGATAGTATGCTCATTATAATGAGGATTAACTCTTGACACGTGGTAGAGATCATGCTATGTTTAGTTGTGTCACGCCTTAAAATTCGTGTCACGCGAATCACCCAAGAAAATTCGTTTTAAGATACCAAGATCCATCAAAACCACTAGAGCCAAGACGGGTCCAAGAACGTCAACGAAAGAAAACTTAAAACTTTTGAAAAATACACTTCCAAGGATTTATTTTATATAAACAAACAGCCCAAAAGAATAAGATCACGGTCTCACAGAGCCAAGCTTTTAAAACAACCAAACAAATTTTTTTTTTAAAAAAAATGCCTAGGCCGCTCAATCGATCAAAAGACCACTTGAGTGGTCCTTGCAAGCCCACTAGTTTTTCACTCGAAACACAAAAAAAAATGTTTTTCATAACCGCTCGAGCAGTACGTTGAGCAGTTTGGCTCTAAACCATTTCTTAAAACACCACCTTTAAAAGCTCGACATTTAAACTTTTTCTCATCCCATTTTGAAAACTTCCAAGGCAAAACAAGCCAACAAAAACAGGTTCAAAACCTCCCTTAAAGCATAAAGTTCGATATAAAGCATAAAACCAACAGAAAATGATAACCGTTACTTACAAATATGAAAACATACAACCAACCCATGATTCTTCTCACAAGCATACAACATACATGCGTGGATAATGAAGCCATAAGGCTTATACAACATGTTTTCAATTCCAAAACATATAACTTCATTACATGATCCGAATATAAAACGGTATAAACAATCGATCAACAAAACTACTATGACAACAAAAGAGTCTTCGCCACCTTCGGGGCTCAATGAGATCAATTCGTATGATCAAATTCACATGAAAGTTTTCAAAATTCCACAACGTGAGCCGAAACCCAATAGGAATAGACTAGCATAAAGTAAAAGTATAACATGCAATTATGAATTATATGAACAACTCGACTACTTGGGCCTCAAAACGGTTTTCCATTCTTAAAATCACAAGTTTTCATATAACCCCAAAACAACCACAGTTTATCAAATGTAAACAACGTGTTATTTTCCAACCAAGTTTCCACAACCCACAATGATTCCTATGTACTGACTATGTCGCATCGGGGATAAAGGTAACAACTATAAGCTCTCGCCCATTAGCTTAGGACCTGGGCATCCAATGACCCGCTAGATAATGACAAATTCTATACGAAACTACAATAACAAACGCCTCCCACTAGGGAAATCACTTCATTTACGAGGATTAACCCGAAAGAACAAAGCACCTATTTGTGTAAAATTTTCAGACTTTCACCGAGGAACAATGGAAGCCTACATACACATACATTGTTATGACACATCTATAGAATTATTAAAAAGACACACAGCTCGACTACGAACACATTGTAAAAACACACAACCATATACAAATGTCTAATGACATCCAACCACGTCGTCCATAAAACCATGGGAAATCGACCAACATTTTTAAAATGTTTATGCCATCCAACTGAATCAATTAAAAACTGAGGCTTAACCCCAAGGGTTAGCTCCAAACCTCCAAAATCATGTTTTCGCAACATATACACACCCTTCCATTTTTTTTCAAACACATCTTTCGAAAACCATGGACGTCCACTAACTTTGTAGTAAACTAGAAAAATGCATAAAAATACTTTTTATCCAACCAAACGAGCTTTAAACATAAAGTTAAACATTTATAATATTTTAAAACAATAAAAATGCGTATAAATAACATGTACCATCCTTTTAAAGCAAGATAGTCTAGAATTCTACCTCAAAGAGTTAAAAACTCGACGCTTTAAACACTGGCAAGAAATCGAAGTCGCCAAAACGAGTTTTCATTCAGATGAACGCGAAGCCCACAGTGTGTATAACAAGGATCGACTATCCCCACGCCAAGAACCGAGCCTGAACCACGCTAAAAGCTAGAGGGAAGGTAGAGGGTTTGAATGTTCTCTCAAGAGGGAATGAAAGAAGCTTTCAAGAGAAGGTTCGGTGCGAGAACTAATGCCACTAGCTGGCATTTAAGCATCCCACGTAGACAGACTGCTCGATTGGTCTAAAGACCGATTGAGCGGTCTTGTCCAGAAATATTTTTCAACTTTCTGCTGCGACGCCTGACAGGACCAGTATAGAAACCAATGTGCATTCTAAGTCAACACATGCATAAAACACATAAAAATATGCTTTTTTATAATGATTAAAATGATAATCAACTTGTTACCTATAAACATAATAAAAACAAAAGGAACCAGGTCTCACAACTCTCCACCAGGAATATTGCCCCAGAAATTCACTACGAGGTCAAGAAGAAACAACTCCAGATACCTAGCACGGACTTCGGATTCAAGTTCACTCGTAGCTTCCTTGACACCGTGATAAAGCCACAGAACCTTAACATAGGCAATGCTTCTTCCCCTCAACACTTGCTCCTTCGTATCCAAAATCCTCACAGGTCGTTCCTCAAAAGAAACATCCTCGTCCACTTGCAACTCAGTCCAATCCAAGACATGAGACGGGTCAGACTCGTATTTTCAAAGCATGAAAACATGAAACACGTTGTGCACAGATGTAACTGAGGAGGTAAAGTTAGATGGTATGCCACCTCCACAATCCTTTCTAGGATTTCAAACGGCCCAATAAGATGCGGGGATAACTTTCCGCGAAGGCCAAACCACATTAAACCTCAGCGTGGCAAAACCTTCAAAAACACATGGTCCCCCACCCCAAACTCCAAATCCCTCCTCCTCTGATCAACGTAATTCTTCTGGAGACTCTAGGCCGTAACCAAGCATTGGCGAATCATAGTGATCTTCTCTGCCGTTTCTCGCACCAAGTCAGGTCCCAAAACCATAGCCTCTCCTGCATCTGCTCAACACACCGGCGACCTACATAGCCTGCCATACAAAGCCTCGAAAGGTGCCATCTCAATACTAGACTAATAGCTATTATTATATGCAAAATCTGCCAACAGTAAATGATCCTCCTAAGAACCCCAAAAATTGAGTACACAATCTCTCAGCATGTCCTTCAATATTTGTATAGTATGCTCGGACTGACCGTCTGTTTGAGGATGAAAAGCAATGCTGAAAAGCAAATTCGTCCCCAAAGCTACCTATAAACTCTACCAAATGTGTGATATAAAACACGGGTCTCAGCCGGAAATAATAGAAACAGATACTTCGTGTAACCAAACAATCTCACTAACATATAACCTAGTCAACTTATCCACGATATCCTTCACCCGAATGGGAACAAAGTGTGCCGACTTCGTCAGTCTATCAACCACAACCCAAATAGCATCATGCACCTTAGGTGATCTAGGAAGTCTAGACACAAAATCCATAGTGATGTTTTCCCACTTTCATTTCGATACTGGCAACGGCTATAACAACCTTGCTGGCCTTTGAAGTTCTGCCTTTACTTACTGACAAGTAAGGTATCGAGAAACAAACTGAACCACATCCTCCTTCATTCCCTTCCACCAGAACTGACGACGCAGATCATGATACATCTTGGTGCCTTCCAGGAGCACTGCAAGACGAGAATGGTGGAAGTCCCGTAACACATCATCGTGGCACGATTCTGGCACAAATACTCTCCCAACAAACCTCAAACTCTGATCCAAACTCACAACCCATCCCTTGGTGTCTCCCCCACTGGTAACACGTTCCCGAAACATCTGAGCTTCCTAATCTGTTTGTTGAGCCTCCAAAACACGGGCAATCAACATAGATCGTAAAATCACTGAAAATAAGGTCGCACCCTCCTCAGTCTCCCTAATACACAAATCAAACTCACCAATCTCTTCGAGTATGTCCCACTCTTGCATGGCTATAGAAGCCAACGAACCATGAGATCACCTGCTAAGAGCGTCAGCCACAACATTGGCCTTCTCGGGATTATACTGGAGATCAAAGTCATAGTCCTCCGTAAACTCCATCCATCGTCACTGGCGTAGATTCAGGTCCTTTTGAGAAAACAAGTATTTCAAACTCTTATGATATGAGAAAACCTCAAAATGCATACTGTAAAAATAGTGCTGCCATGCCTTCAAGGCAAAAACCATAGCTGCCAACTCTAAATTGTGTGCCGAATAATTCTATTTGTGCGTCTTCAGTTGTTGAGATCCGTAAGCTACAACCTTACCCTCCTGCATCAAGACACACCCCAAGCCATCATGCAACGCATCACAATATACTATATAACCCAAATCTCATTCCAGAATAACCAATACTGGTGTGCTCGTTAATCTCTTTATCAGTTCCTAAAAATCTAACTCACAGGACTCACTCCAAACAAACTTGACTCCCCTTTGCGTAAAGTGAGTCATCGGCACGGCAAGTCGAGAAAAATCCTTCACAAATCGTTGGTAATAGCCTGCCAAACCCAGAAAGCTACGAATTTCAAACACATTTTTTGAACGTTCCTAACTCATCACTGTGTCAGTCCTTGAAGAATCAACAGACACTCCATCCCTCGATACCACATGTCCAAGAAACTTCACCTCAGGCATCCAAAATTCACATTTCACAAACTTCGCGTACAGTCGATGCTCCCTCAAAAGCTGCAAAGCAATACAGAGGTGTTCCTCATGCATTTCCCTCAATGGTGAGTAGATAAGAAGATCGTCTACAAACACAACCACAAAACTGTCAAGATACGGATGGAATATGCGGTTAATCAAGTCCATGAATGTCGAAGGAGCGTTCCTCAAACCAAACAGTATAACAAAAAACTCGTAGTGACCATAACGAGTTCATAAGGCAGTCTTTGCTATATCCTCCTCCCGGATCCTCAACTGGTGTAATCCCGATCTTAAATCAATCTTAGAAAAGCAGCATAAACCCTTTAATTGATCAAACAAGTCATCAATTCTCAGCATAGGATACTTATTTTTTACCATTACCTATTTCAGCTTTCGATAGTCAATACAAGATCTCAAGGACCCATCATTCTTCTTGGCAAACAAAGCCAGAGCTCCTCACGACGACGTACTAGAGCATATAAACCCCTTATCAGGCAACTCCTTAAGCTGTACCTTAAGCTCTTACAACTATGCTGGTGCAAAATGATAAGACGACATCGAAATGGGGGATCTAAAAACAAGATCGATAGAAAACTCTACCTCATGACTCGGTGGCAACTCAAAAAGATTGTCGGGAAAGACATCTAAATAGTCACAAACCACAGGAGAAAACTCTCTTCGAACCCCAATAGCCTCATCCAACATGAGAGCAGAGAAGAGGAAACTAAGGTTTCCTCGATTTCGTACAACACTGGGCATAGGCACCGAACCATCGTCCCAATCACCCACGAAAAAAAATAGTCACCCTCAGTTGTACAAATCGATACCCTCCATCGATCACAACCAATATAGGCACGATAGGTGGTTAGCCGATCCATACCTAGGATGATATCAAACGTGGTGTTGTCGAGAATGATGAAATCAAACTATAAACAGTGGCCGACGACCTCTAACTCACAGGATCTACAAAATCGTCCCAACACCACGTTCCCACTAACCAGGGTCTCTACACACAGAGTGCTACCCAACGAGTCTATCTCTAACCCCAAAGAAGATGCAAAAACAGATGAGATAAAAGAATGTGATGCCCTCATGTTGATGAGAACACTGGCCCATGATCTCTACACTAAGAGAGTACCTCTGATAACTGAGGTAGTCACTGCAGCATCAAGCACAACTGGTGCCTTGGAGGAACTGGGATCTCTAAGGGCGTACACTCGGTCCTATAGTTCCCTGGTCTGCCCACCATACCTCTGCGCTGTGGGCTGTCGCACTGGCTGGACTGAGGCACCCCCTTCCGTAACCCTAGAATTTTGAGCTGCTGGCTACTGTTGCCAGTAAGTCTGTCATCCATATGCAGACTGAACACTGGTACACCTGCGGCTCTCTATGCACTCCCTCTTTGAGGGAAGCTCCTCCAAAAATGTCCTGGTTGGTCACACCCAAAACAAACTAGTGGCTCTCTCTCATGAGGCTGAATAGGTACTAAACTCTAGAACTGCCTCTTCTGTGGATAATATGATGCATGATGCCTTAGTTGCATGCACGGATAACAGATGAGCTTCGTCTGCTCTGACCTCTCTAATGAAGCCACTAAGGGTGCTTGTGTAGAAAACTACTGCTGATATGAACCCGCATGATGAGAATTTGGACCAACTAACCTTTGTTGCTTATTCATGCGCCCCTCAAACTGCGCACCTCCTCCACCCTACTGGGTTTTACTCTCTCTAACTCTACGTGTTTCATTCAAGGTACTTTCCACGGTGATGGTTGACTCCATCAAATCTGTAAATAGGCGCATCCTCAATGTCGCCACTCGATCTCTGATCATGGGTCTCAAACCCCTCTCAAACCTCTTTACAAGCAATTCATCTGTAGCTACAACTTGTTGTGCAAAATGGGACAAGCTAGTGAACTCCGCCTCGTACTGAACCGCAGTCATAATTCCTTAGGTGAGAGAAAGAAATTCTTCCTGGAATAGGTCCCTTATGGACTCAGCAAAGTATTTCTCAAAAAATACTTGGCTAAAAGCTACCCACGTTCCGTCCATTGTAGTTCTGGCAATTCTCCACCATTCATGGGCATCACCCCTTAGCTGAAAAGCGACAAATGCTACCCTCAAGTCATCATTGACTATCTATAATGTGTCCAGGATCCTCGTCACAAGCTTCTGCCATTCTGTGGCAACCTTAGGATCGGGATTCCCAACAAAAGTAGGAGGGTCAAGACGTCAGAACTCTCGCATCGCAACAGTCGCCCTCGGCTCGGGTACTCTCGCCCCTCCCCTAGCGGTCTCGACAAGTTGACAGATGGAACCCACCATCTCATGCAGCTACCCTACCTCGTCTACTAGTCCTTGGGGAGCATTAGCATCCTCAGCAGGGATTGCACATCCTCTTGGCCTAAATCACGACCATAGCCTCAACCATGGCCTCGTCCTCTCCGCGCAGACATAACTTCTATATGAAAGTAATATAAAACATAACAACATAAGATTCAACTCATCATGTTATTACAAATATAAGTCACATAATCATGCAAACATTAAGCCATTTAAGATCTTGTAAACATATTCCACGTACCCAGAAGTACCATCAAGAGTGACAAGTCAATTTGGGTAACCTACTTAGATTCCTTGCTAAAAAGTACGTCGGCCAAACGCATTTCTAACTCGGCTTTTGAGTTTGTTAATCCAAACACCCGAAGGCAAGACTAATGAATTCTAAGGTCCAACCTCCATGCTCATGTATACACAACATACTCATGCTCCACAGGTTATTATTTTTATGGTATCACAACATTTAAATACATATCACCAAGCACACTAACCATCCTCATAAGGTGATGCAACCTCCCCTCGCGGCTCTTAGGTATTCAAACATAGAGCTCTAATACCAAGTTGTCATGCCCCAAAACATGGGTCACGCTAATCACCCAAGAAAACCTGTTTTGAGACACCAAGATCCATCAAAACCAACCGAGCCAAAATGGGTCCAAGAACGTCAACGAAAAAAAACTTAAAACCTTTGAAAAATGTACTTCCAAAGATTTATTTTATATAAAAGAGCAGCCCAAAAGAATAAAGTCACTGTCTCCAAGGGCCAAGCTTTTAAAACAACTAAATAAAATTTTCATAAAAAAATTCCCAGACCGCTCAATCGATCAAAAGATCACTCAAGCAATCCTTGTAAGCCCTCTGATTTTTCACTTGAAATACAAAAACAAAATGTTTTCCATGACCGCTCGAGCGATCTGGCTCTGAACTCTTTTTCAAAACACCACATTTGAAAGCACAACACTTAAACTTTTTCTCATCCCATTTTGAAAACCTCTAAGGAAAAACAAGCCAACAAAATAGGTTCAAAGCCTCCCTTGAAGCACAAAGTTTGAGATAAAGCACAAAACAAACCGAAAACGATAACCGTTACTTACAAATATGAAAACATACAACCAACCGATGGTTCCTCTCACAAGCATACTACATACATGCTTGGATAATAAAGCCTCAAGGCTTATACAACATGTTTTCAATTCCAAAACATACAACTTCATTACATGATCCAAATACAAAATGGTATAAACAACCGATCAACAAAACTACTATGTCAGGAAAAGAGTTTTTGTCTTCGCCCATTAGCTTAAATCTAGGGCATCTAATGACCAACTTGGTAATGACAAGTTCTATACGGAGCTACAACAACAAACGCCTCCCACTAGGACAACCATTTCATTTACGTGGATTAACCCGAAGGAACTAAGCACCTACTTGCGCAAAATTTTTGGACTTTCACCGAGGAGAAATGGAAGCCCACATACACGTACATTGATATGAAACATAAATAAAATTATTAAAAAGGCACACAGCTCGACCATGAACACGTTATAAAAACACACAGCCATGTATAAACGTCCGACGACATTCAACCACGTCGTCCATAAAACCATGAAAAATTGACCAACATTTTTAAAATGTTTCCATCATCCAACCGAATCGTTTAAAAACCGAGGCTTAACCCTAAGGGTTAGCTCCGAACCATTAAAATCATGTTTTCACAACATATACACACCCTTCTATTTTTTTTTTCAAACTCATCTTTTTGAAAACCACGGACCCCATATCCACCAACTTTGTAGTAAACCATAAAAACGCAAAAAAATTCTTTTTATCCAACTAAGCAAGGTTTAAACACAAAGTTAAACATTTATAGCTTTTCAAAATAGTAAAAACGCGTATAAATCACATGTAGCATCCTTTTAAAGCAAGATAGTCTAGTATCCTACCTCCAAGAGTTAAAAACTTGATGCTTTAAACACCGACAAGAAAACAAAGTCGCCCAAATGAGTTTTCGTTCGGATGAACGCGAAGCCCACAGTGCGTATAACAAGGATCGACTATCCCCATGCTAAGAATCGAGCTTGAACCAAGCTAAAAGCTACAAAGAAGGCAGAGGGTTTGGATGTTCTCTCAAGAGGGAAATAAAGAAGCTTGCAAGAGAAACTTCGGTGCGAGACCAATGCCACTAGCTGGCATTTAAGCACCCCACGCAGACAGACCGCTCAAGCGGTTTAAAGAACGATTGAGCGGTCCTGCCAAAAAAAGTTTTCTAACTTTCTGGTGCGATGCCCGACGGGACCGGTATTGAAACCAACATGCATTCTAAGGCAACACATGCATAAAACATATGAAAACTTGCTTTTTTATAACGATTAAAATGATAATCAACATGTTACATATAAATATAACAAAAACAAAAGAAACCAAGTCTCACAACTCTCCCCCTTAAGGAATTTCGCCCCAAAATTTGCTGCAAGTTCAAGAAGAAATAACTCTGGATTCCTAGCATGGACTTTGGATTCAAGTTCCCGCATAGTTTTCTCGACACCGTGATAAAACCACAGAACCTTAACATAGGCAATGGTTCTCCCCATCAACACTTGCTCCTTCATATCCAAAATCCTCACAGGTCATTCCTAAAAAAAACATACTCTTCCACTCGCAACTCAGCTCAATCCAAGACATAAGACGGGTCAGGCTCGTACTTTCGAAGCATGAAAACATGAAACATGAAACACGTTGTGCACAGACGACAATTGAGGAGGCAAACCCAAACGGTATGCCACCTCCCCAATCCTTTTCAGGATTTCAAATGGCCCAATAAAACGCAGCGATAGCTTCCTGCGACGGCTATACCTCATTAAACCTTGGAGTGACGAAACCTTTAAAAACACGTGGTCCCCCAACCTAAACTCCAAAGGCCTCCTCCTCTGACTGGCGTCATTCTTCTGGTAACTCTGGGCCATAACCAAGCATTGGTGAATCATAGTGATCTTCTTTGTCATTTCTTGCACCAAATCGGGTCCCAAAATCGTGACCTCTCCCGTATCTACCCAACACACCGACGACCTACACGACCTACCATACAAAGCCTCAAAATGCGTCATCCCAATACTAGACTGATAGCTATTATTATATGTAAACTCTGTCAACAGTAAATGATCCTCCCAAAAACTGCAAAAATTAAGTACACAAGCTCTCAGCATGTCCTCCAAAATTTGTATAGTACGCTCGGACTGACCATCCGTCTAAGGATGAAAAGCAGTGTTGAAAAGCAGATTCGTCCCAAATGCTGCTTGCAAACTCTGCCAAAAGCATGATGTAAAATGCGGGTCTCGATAAAAAATAATAGATATAGGTACTTCGTGTAACCGAACAATCTCACTGACATATAACCTACTCAACTTGTCCACAGTATCCTTCACCCGAACGGGAAGAAAGTGCGCAGACTTCGTCAGTCTATCCACCACAACCCAAACAGCATCATGCTCCTTAGGCGACCTAGGATATCTAGACACAAAATCCATAGTGATGTTTTCCCACTTTCATTCTAATACTTGCAACGGCTATAACAGCACTGCTGGCCTCTGATGTTCTGCTTTACTTGCTAACAAGTAAGGCATCAAGAAACAAACTGAACCACATCCCTCTTCATTCCCTTCCACCAAAATTGACGACACATATCATAATACATCATGGTGCCTCATGGGTGCACTACAAGACGAGAATTGTGGAAGTCCCATAACACATCATCGCGACACAATTCTGGCATAAATACTCTCCAAGCAAACCTCTAACTCTGATCTAAACTCACAACCCATCCCTTGGTGTCTCCCCTACTGGCAACACGATCCCAAAACATCTGAGCTTCTTGATTTGTCTATTGAGCCTCCAGAATAATGGCAATCAACTTGGGTCGCGAAACCATTGAAAATAAGGTTGCACCCTCCTCTGTCTCCCTGAGACACAAATCAAACTCACCAACCTCCTCAAGCATGTCCCACTCTCGCATGGCAATAGAAACCAACGAACCATGGGATCTCTTTCAAAGAGCATTGACCACAACATTAGCCTTCTCGGGATGATACTGAAGACCAAATTCATAGTCCTCCATAAACTCCATCCACCGTCTCTGGCATAGATTTAGGTTCTTCTGATAAAATAAGTATTTCAAACTCTTGTGATCCGAGAAAATCTCAAAATGTTCATCGTACAAATAGCGACGCCATACCTTCAAGGCAAAAACCACGGTTGCCAACTCCAAATCATGTGTCGGATAATTTTGTTCATGCGTCTTTAATTGCCAAGATCCGTAAGCCACAACCTTACCGTCCTACATCAAGACACACCTCAAGCCATCATGTGACGCTTCACAATATATTGTATAACCCAAACCTCGCTCCAAAATAACAAACACTGGTGCGCTCGTTAATTTCTTTTTTAGTTCCTGAAAAGCTAACTCACAGGACTCACTCCAACAGACTTGACTCCCTTCTGCGTAAGGTGAGTCATTGGCACGGCGAGTCGAGAAAAACCCTTCACAAATCGTCGGTAATAGCATGCTAAACCTAGAAAGCTACGAATTTTTGGACATTCCCAACTCATCACGGCATTAGTCTTTAAAGAATCCACATATACACCACCCCTCGATACCACATATCTAAGAAAATTCACCTCGGGCATCCAAAATTCACATTTCTCAAACTTCACATACAGTCAATGCTCCCTCAAAAGCTACAGAGCAATACAAAGATGTTCCTCATGCATTTCCCTCGATGGTGAGTAGATAAAAATATCATCTACAAACACAACCACAAGACTATCGTGATACGAATGGAATATGCGGTTTATCAAGTCTATGAATGTCGCAGGAGCATTCATAAAATCGAATGATATAACCAGAAACTCGTAGTGACCATAACGAGTTCAGAAGGCAGTCTTCGCTATATCCTCCTCCTGGATCCTCAACTAGTGATATCCCGATCTCAAATCATTCTAAGAAAAGCAGCATGAGCCCTTTAATTGATTAAACAAGTCATCAATCCTTGGCATAGAATACTTATTTTTTACCGTTACCTGATTCATCTTCTGATGGTCAATACACAATCTCAAGGACCCATCATTCTTCTTGGTAAACAAAGCCGGAGCTCCCCACGGCGACGTACTCGGGCGTACAAACCCCTTCTTAAGTAACTCCTGAAGCTATACATTAAGCACTTGCAACTCTGCTGGTGCAAAATGATAAGACGACATCAAAATAAGAGTAGCTCCCGGAATAAGATCGATAGAAAACTCTACCTCACGACTCGGTGGCAACTTACAAAGATCATTGGGGAAGACATCTAGATAGTCACAAACAACAGGGGAACACTCTCCTCGAACCGCAATATCCTCAACCAACATAAGAATAGAGAAGAAGAAACTAAGGTTTTCTCGGTTTCGAACAACACCGGGCATGGGCACCGAAACATCATCCCGATCACCCACAGAACAAAAATAGTCACCCTCGGGTGTACAAATCGATACCCTCTGTCGATCACAATAGATATAGGGATGATAGGTGGTCAGTCGATCTATCCCTAGGATGATATTAAACGTGGTCATGTTGAGAATAATGAAATCAAACTCTAAACAGCGATCAACGACCTCTAACTCACAGGATATATAGGCTCGTCCCAACCCCATGTTCCCACTAACCGAGGTCTCTGCACACAGAGTGCTACCCAATGACTCTATCTTCAACCCCAAAACAGATGCAAAAGCAAATGAGATAAAAGAATGCGATGCTCCCGTGTCGATGAGAATACTGGCCCATGTTCTGTACACTAAGAGAGTAGCTCTGATAACTGAGGTAGTCGCTGCAGCATCTGGCACAATCGATGCCTTGGAGAAATTGGGATCTGTAAGGGCGTACACTCGACCTAGTGGTCCCTTGGTCTGCCCATTATAGCTCTGCACTGCAGGATATCGCACTGACTAGACTAAGGCACCCCCTTCCATATCCTAAGAAGTCTGAGCTGCTGGCTACCATTGCTGGTAAGTCAATCCTCCCTGTGCAGACTGAACAACTGGTGCACTTGTCGCGCTCTGTGCACTCCCTCCCTAAGGGCAGCTCTTACAAAAATGTCCTGACTAGTCACACCCAAAATAAACTGGTGGCTCTCCCCCCTGAGACTAAACAGGTACAAAACTCTGAAACTGCCTCTTCTGCGGATAGTTTGACCCACGATGCCTTGGTTGCCTGCACCGATAACAGATGAGCTCTCTCTGCTCTAACCTCTATGATGAAGCCATTGAGGGTGCTGGTGTAGAAAACTACTGCTGATATGATCATGCGGTATGACAATTAGGACCAGCTGACCTTTGTCGCTTATTCTTGCGCCCTTCAGACTACGCACCTCTTCCACTCTACTGGGTTCTGCTCTCTCTAGCCCTGCGTGTTTCATTCAAGGTATTTTCCACGGTGATGGCTGACTCCACT
Source organism: Heliamphora ciliata (assembly GCA_032360265.1). Taxonomy (NCBI): domain Eukaryota; kingdom Viridiplantae; phylum Streptophyta; class Magnoliopsida; order Ericales; family Sarraceniaceae; genus Heliamphora; species Heliamphora ciliata. The sequence continues at coordinate 48,211 of JAUMHN010071263.1, forward strand.
AATTCTGTAAATATGCGCATCCTCAATACCGCCACTCATTCACTTATCACAGGTCTCAAACCTCTTTGTACGCAATTCATCTGTAGCTACAACTTCCTGTGCAAAATGGGATAAGCAGGTGAGTTCCGCCTCGTACTAAACCACAGTCATAATTCCTTGGGTGAGAGAAAGAAATTCCTTCCCGTATAAGTCCCTTGAGGACACAAGAAAGTATTTCTCCATAAATACTTTGGCAAAAGCTGCCTATGTTCCGTCCATTATAGTTCTGGAAAATCTCCATCATTCATGGGCGTCACCCCTTAGCTGAAAAGCGACAAATGCAATCCTCAAGTCATCCTTGACTATCTGTAATGTGTCCAGGATCCTCGTCACAAGCTCCAACAATTCTATAGCCACCTTAGGATCGGGACTCCCAACAAAGGTAGGTGGGCCAAGACATTGGAACTCTTGCATCGCAACAGTCGCCCTCGGCTTGGGTACTCTCGCCTCTCCCCCAGCGACCTCAATTAGCTGACGGATGGAACCCACCATCTCACGTAGCAACCTTACCCCGTCTACTAGTCCTTAGGGAGCATTGGCATCCCCAGCATCAGGGATTGGCACATCCTCTTGGCCTAAACCACGACCACGGCCTCGTCCTCTCCGCGTAGACATAACTTCTATATAAAAGCAATATAGAACATAACAACATAAGATTCAACTCATCATATTATTACAAATATAAGTCACATAATCATGCTAACACTTAGCCATTTAAGATCATGTAAACATGTTCCACATATCGAGGAGTACCATCAAGAGTAATGAGTAAATTTTGGTAACTTACTTGGATTCCTTGCTAGAAAGTACATCGGCCAAATGCATTTCTAACTCGGCTTTCGAGTTTGTTAATCCAAACACTAGAAGGAAAGACTAATCATTCTTAAGGTCCAACCTCCATGCTCACATATACACGGCATCCTCATGCTCCACAGGTTATTATTATTATGGTATCACAACATTTTAATACATGCAACCAAACACACGCAACCATCCTCACAAGGTGATGCAATCTCTCCTCCACGGCTCTTAGATATTCGAACCTAGAGCTCTAATACCAAGTTGTCACGCCCCAAAACCCGGGTCATGCTAATCACCTAAGAATTTCTATTTTGAGATATCAAGATCCATCAAAACTACCCGAGCCAAGACAGGTCCAAGAACGTCAACGAAAAAAAACTTAAAACCATTGAAAAATACAATTTCTGAGGTTTTATTTTATATAAAAGAATAACCCAAAAGAATAAAATTATGGTCCCCAAGAGCCGAGCATTTAAAACAAATAAACAAAACTTTCAAAAAAAAATGCCCTGACCACTCGATCGGTTAAAAGACCGCTCGAGCGGTCCCTGCAAGCCCAGTAGTTTTTTACTCGTAACACAAAAACATAATGTTTTATAGGACCACTCGAACGGTCTATCAAGCGGCCTAGCTCTGGACCATTTTTCAAAACACCACCTTTGAAAGTTTAACACTTAACTTTTTCTCATCCCAATTTGAAAACCTTCAAGGCAAAACAAGCCAACAAAAACAGGTTCAAAATCTCCCTCGAAGCACAAAGTTTGATATAAAGTATAAAGCCAACCGAAAACGGTAACCATTACTTGCAAATATGAAAACACACAATCAACCCATGGTTCCTCTCACAAGCATACAACATACATGCATGGATAATAAAAGCCTCATGGCTTATACAACTTGTGACATCCGACGTTTAAAAATATTAATACTAATAATAATAATATTTTAACAAAACCTTATATGTAATTTTAAGATCAAAACCCAAGAATCTACATTTAATAAAATTTTATAGAATTAAGAGTTGAGATAAAAATGCAATGTATGGTTAGAAAATTTTTCTGTAAATTCTAACTTCATGATAAAGCCTAAAATAACATTAAAAGACTATTTTCAGTTTTTGAGAATTTTCTAAGTTTAAATTTTTACAGTTATTAAAATGTTAGTAATCGATAAATCGTGATAAGAAAATATTAAATAGATAGAAAATTCTAGTGATGATTCTAATTATACGATAATTCATGAAAATACATTAAAAGTCTATACCTAAATTTTCAAATTTTTTTAAATTAAAAATTTTACATTAAAAATTTTATGATGGATCTATTCTCAAGTTAAATGAACCACATGTGTTAAATACAACTGTTGGCAGCTGTTCCACAGCTGTCCCCCTCCAAAATGATTCCTATAAATACACAACCCATACACACCTTGATGCAAAGCACTCCTGTAACTGAAGCAGATATAAAATATATACATATATATAAATATTTATCTCTTATATATTGCATCTTGCAATTAGCTTCTTCGCAACAGAAGCTTCAAAATGAAGCGGCCAATCTCACGCCGCACAACGCTACGACCAACAGCCGCCACCAACCACTCACCGCCGACGTCGCCTTCGGCCTCCAGCCACCACCACCACCCACCGACGGTCTCTCCTGTCTCTCTCCCTCTACTCTCTCGTCTCTCTCTCTGTTATCTCTCTCCCTCCATCTCTCTCTCTCTCTGTCTCTCTCCCCTCTCATCTCTTCTCTCTCTCTCTCTCTCTCTCTCTCTCTCTCTCTCTCTCTCTATATATATATATATAAATATATATATATATATATATATATAAAAAAAAA
>JAUMHN010071264.1:1040-26545 GCA_032360265.1 Heliamphora ciliata
CCATTCCGAAAGCTTTTACCTAAAATTTGACCTAGTGAAAATAACTTCCTCAATTGGATTGAGAAATCTTGAGCATGACGCACACGTTAATAAAATTTTGAGTTTTTTACTTTTTTTATTGAAAAATTTTTTATACTACCAAAAATTAAAAAATTAATGCAAAATATGAAAAAATTCACATTTTTTTTCAATTTTGTACTTATTTTAGAAAAAATTACTTTAAAATCTTTATAAGAATTTTTTGTCTTTAGTGATTTTTTTTAACTTTAACTAAAATAATTATACATTGATTTGTCTCTAAAAGCTCATTAAAACTTTTTTTTTAATTTTATTACTTATTTTAGAAAAATGCCACTTTAAAATTTTTATAAGAGTTTTTTTTGGTCTTTAGTGAGCTTTTAAATTTGTTTTATTATGAAGAAACAAAAAATTTAAAAAGTTAGACCGATCGAAAAAAAAAAAGAAAAGATGTTTATTAACTTTTAATTATTATTTTTAAATTCGTTATTGATTGGGTAAAAAATTAAAATTTTTTTTTTTTTGTTTTTATTTAAATTAGATAGTTTTCTCCTTCTCATACATCAAATGTATGAGGAATTTCTTATATATTACAAGATATAAACATTCTCATACACAAACATTCTACGAGATACTTCTCATATATTACAAAATTAGAATATTCTAATACACAAGCATACTGTGAGAAACTTTTTATATATCATGATCTACATGAGAATATTCTCATATACACATGTAACGACCCAGTACAGACCCTGATTGTAACAATTCGGTTGATAACGACTCGTGTAAAGACCCAATCCAAACCCTAAGTGTTAGTAACGAATAGTCCACGAGACCATCGAACACAGAAGAAGTTCAGAACCCTAACTTAAATCGAAAACCTAAGTTCGGCCTGGAAACTCCAACAAAATTCAAAACTTAGGCAACAAAACCTTAGCACTCGGAGAGTTTCGCAATATTCTAAATGAAGTAAATATCATGAAATAATGTACTAAAAATTAAAAATTATCATAAATAGGGTAAAATAACCATCTTGCTCATAGTACAACAAAAGGTCTTAAAAATTCAAATTTTGATATATGGATATCCTAAATCAAGGATTTAAGTATAATTAAGTAGCAAAGGACAAAATAACATTAAAAATGACAAAAATACCCCTTAGTGGCTGATCACCTTTGGAAGTGTGCCAAAAAGTGATTTTTTGCTTTTTTTAGCTTAAAATAACGAGAAATGTATTAAATTAAGCCTTATGATGATCCAAGATTTATTGAGCAAGTAATATACATAATAATATAGTGTTATAGGTCAACAAAAGTAAACAAATTATTATTGAAGTTCATATACAATAAAATAAGTCAAAAGGTCACATATTATCAAAATAGTTTAATTTGACTTAAAAGACTACATCTATTTAACCAATTGCTATGAAAACTATGATAATACATGAAAATACTATATTTCTCATAAACATATTAAAATAATAGGTCTCAATAGAAAAAGATATCAAAAAGATACATCAAATTAACTTTTAATGCATTTTCATGCACAATATGGGACACAAAAATCGAGAAAAATCCCTTGATTGATGGGGGATCAGATTTTTGTCCCCCAAACTGAACCATAGCTACATTTAGCTTCCTCATATCTGAATTTAGCTCACAAAAAATTAAATCAACTCAAATCAAACTCAAGTCACATTTATGAAAATGAAGAAAAATAACCCTTTTTGGTACTTTTTGTCTCCCAAAAGTACCAAAAACACCATTTTGATTTTTGTCTCCCAAAAATAACCTTTTTTGTTATTTTTGGCCAAGAGAGGAGGAGGAACCAAAAACACTTTGATCTTGAGAGTTAAAGTGAGTTTGAGGAAGGAAAATGAAGAAACCAAAAAGATTTTCAAAAGTTAAGTCCAAATCAACCATCCACCCTTCTTTGATATCTAAAAATAAGTAAGTAAAATATCTAAATCTTGTGTCTTAAATCCCTCAAAATATCTCCCAACACATCCCTTTAAACACTCCAAGAACTAAGAACCGAAAAGGCGTCGTAGTTGAAAATTAGGGGCTGTTATGTTTATGAATGATATGAGATGTTGTTGTGTATTGTTATCTTTGAGTTTGAGTTTGAAAAGCATAGTACAGTGGCATCAGCCATTTGACCAGGCGATCGCCAGGTTATAAATAGCAACCGCCATGTCAGTCTCCTTGGAAGTGGTGACCGCCATGTTGTGTTATGGCGATCGCCATGTTTAAACCTGGCGGGCGTGTGTCAGTTTGCAGTTTGTGTGATCTGTATAAATCGTGGCATCTGAATTATGCATCTAAGACAGTTTGAGCAGCAAATAAAGAAAAATCAGGCAACAGATAAACATGTAAAATAATAAATGGCGCGAAGGCCCAAAATGCATCAAAAGTGGTAGAATGTATCAAAATGTAACCAGGATACCCAGGTCCAATAAAATAATAAACTGGGGCACGCAGGCTCATGGAGCAAGTACATGTATCAAACTAGGGGACGCAGACCCATAAAGAGTAAATGTATCTAAATGAAAGTGAAAAAGTAACTGGGGAGGGGGGTTCTCTCTCTCAGGAACGTCTCTGGCGGACCCAGCGGGAAGAAGGACTGGCCTTGTCCGAGCTATCATCCTCAAAGAGCCGATCAAAGTCATCGCCGTCATCACTACCAGAGGAGGAGGACATAACCCTAGATCGGCTCCTAGCAGAAGAGATGGATCCCCGGGAACGAGCTCTGGAGGAAGCAGCACGGGACCCGCGGCCTCAAGCTAGAGCTGGAGGCGGAGCAGGAAGAACTATGCCGGTAGCCAGTACTGGAGGCTGTTAAAAGAGAAGTAAGACTCAAAATAAAAGAAAGTGCAGAAAACCCAAAATAAAATATGAGATACTTACGATGGCCATCGGTGTGAAAGTAATGCCAGCTGCTCGAATAGTGGCATCCATCTGTCGGACCAGTGCTCTAAGGCTGATAACCATCAGCATCGTGAGGTCCAACCAAGCCTGATCAATCTGCAAAAAGCAAAAAGGAACAGTTTAAGAATGTTGGACAGGTAAAAACAGGATGTAACTGAAGAAAAGGTATAAGACAAACCGGGCCGATCTCTGCCCTAAACTCCGGCGCCAGTGGAACAGGAACCGGCAAAGTGATAGAAAAGTCGTATGCCACGATCTGAATCTCCCAAGGAATCTTCAGGCCCCTCATCCCTCTCGTGGCCTCATCTGCAGCTCCAATAGCAGCATCAACAGCGTCAACATTGGTAGCCTCTGGTGCCCACCTCCTCCTACCTCCAGCTGGGCCGGGTCCTAATGGTCTTAACAGGTGTGCCTGGGCCCAGGCGGTGTAATCTCCCTTTGCCACCAGTAGCTCAGCAACAGGAGTCTCCACCAGCTCTAAAAGAAGATCGATCGGCTCAGATGATCAGTCCGACGCATACAGGCCGGAGGAACCACAGGGATCCTGAGTGATCCAGGCCAAGCGACTGGTGAACCACTCGCTCTCCTAGATAGTACTCCCATCTAAATGGACCCTCCAGCTGGATCCGTCTCGAAGCAGGATCCCGACTGCGCATCAGATCCACGTTGGCTCAATCCTCTACTCCCTGCCAGACATCCCAGTGAACCTGCAGAGTACAGTGAACGGTGCAGTGCAGTATAACAATTAGTGAACAGAATATAGTGATTAGTGTGCAGAGTAGGAAAGAACAAAAATAGTACAATGCAATATAGTATAGTACAGAGAGTAGCGAAAATGATACCTTGTCAGGGGTTTGCCGGTCTAGTGAAACTCGGAAGCGATCAATATCCTTCCCCCCAGCCTTCTTTTCCTTTAGCCCACGGGACCACCAGGTAGCTCGGGGAATGACTGAAGGGTCTACAGAAGAGTTTACCGGGACATAAAGCCCGAGGAACTCATAGGTCCATAACTGCAAAGAGAAAGATGTCAGCAAGCAAATAATAACAGATAACAAAAATGAATGGAGAACTGCAGAAACTAAACCATACCTCCCAGACCCTCTAGTATCCTCCAATGCTGAGCTCCTAAGGGAACCGGGTCAAGGTCCGCATAAAGCTATAGAGAGTGGCGAGAGCGGCTCCTCCCCAGTCGAAAGATGCAATCTTGTTAAGACGAGCCAGGCTACCCAAGTAATGCAAATGAACGGTGTTCTCCTTGTTTGAAAACAAGAAGATACTGAACATATACATCAAGAAGCCTTGGGTGACCCATTCGTAGTGGCGAGGCTCGGTGCACTGGAAATGGCGAAAGCGATCGAAGAACCAAGTATACCGGGCTCTATCGCGATCCATCTGAGCGGGAATAGCTTCAAGGAAGTATATTAGTGCATCGGTAGAACCAACGATGGTCAGGTCAAAATGGATAGGGGCTCCTCCAACCCAAATGCCGGTGATCAGCGTAAAATCCAGAGGCGTCAGAGTAGCCTCGAATGTGGTAAAATGGAAGGTGTTGGTGGTATCCCACCATCGCTCCGCCAGAGCTGTCAACCATACTCGGTCGTTGCTCGTCCTACCCAATAGGGATATGAAACGAGCAAAATTGGAGGCGTTAATACAAGATTAGCTAGGGGCAGGGAGGGCATCATACCACTCCAACACCTCTCAAGAGGCAGAACCCCGGAAGCCACGGACATAATGATTAGCCTGAAAAGAGAAAACAAATAGAGGATATATAAAGAGCAGATCAAATACATAGAATATGCAGCAGATAGCCAAAAGCAATATAATGAAAACCCTAGGTTCGTGTATAAGTGATGACCCTTTAGTTCTTTTAAGCTCTAGAAAACTAGGCACCCTAACCCTTGGTTCGTGTATAAGTGACAATCTTTCGGTTCTTTCAAGCCTTAGAAAACTAGGCACCCTAACCCTAGGTTCGTGTGTAAGTGATGACCCTTCGGTTCTTTTAAACCCAAGAAAACTAGACACCCTAATCCTAGGTTCATGTGTAAGTGACAATCTTTCGGCACTCTAACCTTAGGTTCGTGTGTAAGTGACGACCCTTCGGTTCTTTTAAACCCTAGAAAACTAGGCACCCTAACCCTAGGTTCCTGTGTAAGTGACGACCCTTCGATTCTTTCAAGCCTTAGAAAATTAGGCACCCTAACCCTAGGTTCGTGTGTAAGTGATGACCCTTCGGTTCTTTCAAACCCAAGAAAACTAGACACCATAACCCTAGGTTCGTGTGTAAGTGACAACCCTTCGGCACTCTAACCTTAGGTTCGTGTGTAAGTGACGACCTTTCGGTTCTTTTAAGCCCTAGAAAACTAGGCACCCTAACCCTAGGTTCCTGTGTAAGTGACAACCCTTTGGTTCTTTCAAGCCCTAGAAAACTAAGCACCCTAATCCTAGGTTCGTGTGTAAGTGACGACCCTTCGGTTCTTTTAAGCCCTAGAAAGCTAGGAACCCTAACCTGAGGTTCGTGTGTAAGTGACGACCCTTCGGTTCTTTTAAGCCTTAGAAAACTAGGCACCCTAATTCTAGATTTGTGTGTAAGTGACGACCTTTCGGTTCTTTTAAGCCCAAGAAAACTAAGCACCCTAACCATAGGTTCGTGTGTAAGTGACGACCATTCTGTTCTTTCAATCCCTAGAAAGCTAGGCACCTTAACCCGGGGTTCGTGTGTAAGTGACGACCCTTCGATTCTTTCAAGCCGTAGAAAACTAGGCACCCTAACCCTAGATTCGTGTGTAAGTAACGACCCCTCAGCACCCTAACCCTAGGTTCGTGTGTAAGTGACGACCCTTCGGCTCTTTCAAACCCTAGAAAACTACGCACCATAACCCTAAGTTCGCGTGTAAGTGACGATTCTTTAGTTTTTGCACGTACTAGTAAAAGACTAGGAACCCCAAGCCCTGGTGCGCCAGGCAAAATCTTTGACATTTTTGTATTAATCAAAATTCAACAAAAAAAATAATTAAAAAATCTTCCCTTTAATATTTGTGTTTTGCCCATTTTTCCTAGGATTTTTCTTAAAACTTTTCCAATCTTTAGGATTTTCTAAAAAAAAATTTCTAAAAATTTCTAAAAATTACCCTCAAAATATTCTGAAATCTTTTTTTTCCCCTCAAATTTCTAGGATTTTGCTTGATTCAAAAAAAAAAAATTGCCCCAATTTCTCTGAAACTTTTGAATAATTTTCTTTTCTAAAAAAAAAATTCTAAATTTTCCTAGGATTTTTCGAAAAAATTTTCTTAACTTTCTAGGATTTTATAAATATTTCATAGGATTTTTCAGAATTTTCCTTAATAGAAAATATTTTCTTAGGATTTTTTAAAATTTTTCTTAATTTTCTAGGATTTTCTAAAAATTTACCGCATTTTTTAAAGATTTTTTCAAAATTTTCTAAGGATTTCTAAAAATTTAAAAATACCCCTTAAATTTCTAGAGTTTGTGATTTTTGAAAAATTTGCCTTAAATTTTTTAAATTTTTTGACAAAATTGCCTCTAATTTTAGGATTTTTGATAAAAATTAACCCTTCAATTTTCATTCCCCAAAAACAAAAACAAAACCAAAACCTCCCCCTTATTTTTATGTTTTTCCTCAAAATAAAAAAAAATTTCTAAACTTTTTGTTTTGTACTTTTCACTAAAATAATTGTTCATTTCATTGTTTGTTCAAATCCTAATGTCCCTACTGTTTTAATCTCCATTGCATAGGTACCTAAACTAAGTTCAAATCCCAATCATCAATCATACCATCATCAAAATAAATCATCAATCATCATTATTCACCATCATATCAAAACACATTATTATGTCATTTGGGGGATCTTAGGAATGTGTCTACGTTTGATATATCATGCTTTTGTATTAAAAAAATAATAATAAGGATATGGTACGTACCGAAGGTCACCGGCGAGAAATGTGGTGGTCAGGTTCTTGAAGAAGAATGTCGGCAGCAACAGTATCGGTGGGAGGCTCGTAGCGTCTCATCCCGCGTGAAACCACGCGATAGGGTACTAGAGCGTAAGTATGCGGGTCGAAGGGGTTTGGTCTCGGTGACCGCCAGGCTAGCAAAAGTCATGTTGCCCTAACAGTCCACTATTTGCATCGACAACGCCTTTTTTTAAAGTTATTCTTTGTTTCTTTTTCTTAAGGTTTATTATAGAGATGGATTGAGGGGTATCTTGAGGAAGTATATTAGAAGGTATAAGAGAGTTTCTTACCTCTTTTGATGCCTAAAAAGTTGAGGAAGAGATGGACTTAACTCTATAGCACCTCACTTGAACTTTTCTTCATTCCTCTTCCTTCCTTCTTTTTTCTTCTCTTCTTCTTCTTTATAGACACTTAGAGAAATTTTTGTAGTCTCTCTCTCTCACTATCTCAGCCGTACCATATGAAGGAGGAGAGTGCTTAGGGTGTGTTTTTATAATAGAAATTATAATGGAGATTAATTATTGTTATTGGTTTTAAAATTGAATTTTTCGAAATTCCTATTGTTGCTTAAGATGTGGGAGTTGTTTGAGACATGCAAGATCAGATTTTGTAGATGGGGTTTTAACCATGCCTGCTTGGAAGACTAAAAAGCTGGTTTTTGTATTTAATTGGGGTTTTAAATTGTAGTTTGGTACATTTTTATGAATATAAATGCATAAAATATTAATTTTATATACCTAAACCTACTAAAACCTATTATATTAATGTATTTATAATTTATTTAGTCTTCCCATGATTTATCATTATTTTGATAGTAATTAATTAAATAGGTGTAAACTTTTAAGTTAAATTAAGTTAGTTTGACTAAAATTGGCTTTTAACTTATTTATTGAGTAGAGATTTTAAATAATTATTTGCTTATTTTTGTTGACCTATATTATTATATTATTATGTATATTACTTGTATAAAAAGTATTAGGTCAAAATGATACTTAATTTATATATCTTTTCTCATTTTTAAGCTTAAAAAGATAAAAAGTAACTTTTTGGGCACATTCTCCTTGGTGGCTGGCCATGCAAGGTCAATTTGGTCATTTTTGTTTTTATTTTGTATTTTATTAATTAATTGTATATAAATATATAATTTTAGATATCTATATGTCAAATTTTAAAATTTTGAGACTTTTTGCTGTATTATTGGCAAAATAGTCATTTTACCTTAATTATGAGAAATTTTAATTTTAAATTTAATATTTTATGTTATTTACTTAATTTAAGTTATTCCGAGACTTTTATGAGTATTAGGGCTTTATCTCTGAGTATTTGGTGTCTTTTAGGGTTTTCGGGTCAAATTAAGATTTTCGGGCTAATTAGGATTTTTCATTGTTCATGTAACGACCTAAGCTCTCGTCAACTAACCATTGCTAATACTAGTATTTGGGCTTAGATCATTCTGCGAGTAGTTACAGTCCGGGCTGTCACAACTAGGATTCGAGTCGGGTTATTACAGTCTAGGTGGTTACTACTAGGGTTCGGACCGGGGTGTTACAATCTACCCACATTAAATAAATTTCGTCCTTGAAATTTCATGAAAAAGGTTGTGGATTATTACTTGTGTCTTCTCTTCAAAGTTGTGTCCTTGAATTGTTTGTTATTGAGGGTGTGGATAAGGTTGGGTTGATACGTTCAACATTTTGGAGAAAACGGTTGTTTAACTTTACTAATTTCTTAAACCGATCACTATGAAATTCTCAATAATCACGTCGCATACTTGTGGCATGAGAATTGTTTGTCTAGTGCTAACGTAAAAGCCTTCGTCCTTCAAGTGTATCCTTTCCTCTAGATAATGCAACAAGTTTATTTAACATATATCCCAGAGTTTGTGATTTCGGGCGTACCTCTGTTCATTAACGGATACTCCTTCTCTTGTGAAGGCGAGTCTCTTGTCGATTGGTTCTTTTGTTGGTCAAGTTGTATCATCTTTTTCGAACTGCTCATTTTCTTTTTACAAATATTACAGTTTCTTCCCCTTGGTAGCGGGCATTCAAACTTTTTATGTCTAAAACTTATTGTAATTAAAGCAGATCGTTGAGTTAGTCTCTTGTGAACTGCGGACACTCCCCTCATTACTCTCTGGTTGGTCAGGTTGCATCACCTTTTTCATACCATTCGTTCCTTGCTGCAATAATTTTGTTTAATCCTTGCAACTCTGTTCTGGTTGACGGTGATCGTAGTTTAGTCTTCCTCGTAGTGGGTACTCCTATCTTTTATGTCCAAGCCTACAACATTGATAGCAGATTTTTAATTTTGGTGTCCTTTTTCCTAGTTGTCCTTGTTGGTCACCTTGAGAGTAAGGTTTCGAGTGCGTGATCTTCCTGTTATTCCGTAGTGGTCCTCCTTGATTGTCTTCTCCAATTCTTGTCGGGCAGTGCATCATCTTATGTCCTGGATTGTTGCACCTATAGCAAGCTCTACTATTGGTTGTTGTTGCATTGTAGCCTTAATCCAAACCTCAGTTGTTCGGAAAAAACTCTTCTTCTCAGGTACTAGGATATTATGTACTCTTAAGTCCGATAAGTACCATGATCCTTCCTGGAGTGCCTTTCCTTGTGTTTCATCTAAGTTAGCTGTTAGATCTTGCAAAATTTGTGTTAGGCTCGGGACTTCCACTTCCTCTTCAGTTTCACTTACTTTTTCCGAATGCCCATGGTTTTGTCTTTGTCTCGCCATCTCTAAAGAAAAAAAAAAGAAAAAGGCGTCACTAAACTGTTCACTAAAGTCGGTTATACTTATATGGCACTTAATCTGTTCATTAGTATAAAAAGTCTTATTTAGTGAAATCCTACCGCTCTTTACCGTAGAGTGTTAACGCAGAGCTACTATTCTGAGTTCTATATGAAGTTCCGTTACTGCATCCCTGGTCTCACTTCATTGACTAGCAGAGATCTATTCTGACCAATTAGTTCCTCTCTATTTCTATTTCATATACTGATAATCTCGCAGTGTTGTTCACACATAAAACCTCATATGGTTACAAAGGCTAGTTGGAAACTTGTTATTGTAAGTGGCTTTGACTGAAAATAAGGATTTTCTTCAATCTCCTTTATGCCTACTCTTAACATACTTTTGATGGGTCTTGTTTAGGTATAATAGGAAACTTTCGTTGGTATAAAATTTCACTGGTATATTTTTTGCTTGTAGCTACCAATGTGTCGTGAGGTTTAACCAATAGAAAGCGGGCAACCTTAGTAAGATAATTTATTACAATCCGAATGTTATCGTACTCTTGAGGCGATCTTTGACAAATCCTAGCGAAAAAGTCCGTAATCAAATACTTTCCAACCTTTCCAAGTGCTGTACCGTTTCTCTTAGCTTCCATCGTTTGTCCTTCATGTGCTGGTATGTAGGGTTTGGATGTCTCTTCCATTGACTGGATAGTTTCTCTTCGGTGGTTGGTCACTTTAGGGCAATTAAATGGGATAAAAGGTATGTCTGAGGCAAATATCGAGTCACGTAATCCACTTTGGTTCTTCATCAAACTCCTGATGCTCATATCGTTGTCAGAGATTCTCCATTGAAAGTGGGGATGGCCGGATTCAAATACTATAATTTTGGTGAGAAAGCTGATGTGACTAATGATGTGTACAAGTACTTTTTCTTTATTTGCATACTAAGGGTATCCTAAACTCGAGGCGTGTCTCTTGTTTTCCACTTTCCTACTGTCGGTATGAATCTTTTTCTATCTGGTTCATTGGATGTGTGGGTCCGCTATGAACTAGTTTGGAAAAAGTCTAAATTTGGTCATATGGTGGCATTGTGAGTCCGTTGGTATAAAGCTGTTGTTCCTAACTGCAGATTGTTGATGGCATTGTTCTACTTGTCGGGTCTTTGAAAAGGTGTAATTAGTTCAACAAACTCTTTACTTAACCATTCTTGCAGGCGGGGGTCTCAGTCTTCAAATCTTCATTAAAAGTGGACGTTGACGATACTTTGAGTCGTAATGTTGAGGAAAGGTTGCACTATGATTTGAGGTGATGTTAAAAGGTTTCCGTGCATTGGTCTAGTCCTTCGTAAAGGTGCTAAGGCCTAATAACATAACATTCCGACGATCGTCGTCACTCATAGATCTACGGCGCAGGGTTTTAAATATTAACGGGCAAAACATACGTGGAGTTCAATAAGGATGGTCAGCTCAATTTACCGATTTCAAAGAAGGTGACCATAAGGCAGTGACTAGATAAGTGTTTGGCTGAAAATCTCGTATGGTATAAGCACGAAATGTAGCTGGAGGTGAGAATATCTTAGGGTGGACTCCCAGATGGTTCAAAGGCATGGGGTCATAGTTAAAGTAATCACCATTGACTCGGGTTGAGAGATCGATTGAAGCTCAGGTGCACTAGAGGTAAGAAATCAGCAATTAATGAATATTACAAAGAGGATGTTCTCGGGACTAATTTGTGCACTATCAGACCTTGACTAAAGGTATGCTTAAGCAACAGGTAGCCAAAATGGATATTTACCCTAAAATTATGTCGGCCTAACGTATTTCAATTCAAGCATCCAAGTCAACTCCCCAGGTTGGGATTTCAAGAGTTCACAAAATTGCTTCTGTTGGACATTGTATTGAAGTCATGAATGAATGGTAGTGAACGATTACCTACAAATGTTACTGGGTAGCATTGTTAAGGACCGATGCTATTTTAATCGGGTATAAAAGTTGTTACGGGATTTTGGAAAAAGAAACTTATAAGGGCGAAACTACCGGATTTTAATGATACTTCCTCAAAACTTAGGCTACTCTGAGTGACTTATCACCTAGGGTTTAGTTAACTTGTCGATAGTTTGATCGTCTATCGACTATCTAAGAGAGTGTCGAGATTAGGGGATTGTTTCCATTCTTATTTATCCTCATGTTTTTGGGATATTATAGATTTTAGTTTAAGATCATGAGATAACTTATAAAGGATTTAACAATAAATATTTACATTTCATTTAACCACGTAACTGGTACAAGGTTCTCAAAAAGTTCACATAGCATACGCACAACCTTTAAACAAGAGAAAAAGTACAGCGCCTAGCGTACTAAAGCCTAAACAAACAAATGCAGACAGAAGTGATGGACAATTGGATCGCATTCCCAAGTCGCTTTTTAAATGCTGTAGTAATGCCACTGGACCTCCACGTACCAAATGTTCCCTGGCCCTGTACAAGCTCTATCTGTGATGGCCATCGGTACCTCTTCATAAATCTTCAGATCATCGAAGTTGATATCTGGGTTACGTGGGTCAACGATCCCTCGTTTATCTCTCGGCATTGTCGTCTGCAGCCATCAGGTCTTTACCAAATCTCTAAGTCGCTCCTTAAACCCTGACGGTACTTCCACTCGATATGCTGTTTCGTCGTGTTTTCCTAGAACCTTTATTGGACCTACAAATCGAGGGAAAGATTCTGGCTTCCTCCACTTCTTTGTCCTTTTTGGGAATACTCGGGCATACACTCGCTCTCCGGTATGGTAGTCTTTGCGGTAGTTCTAGCGGCTTTAGTAGATTACTGTGTCCGTAGTTTCATCATTATCTGGCTCTGGTGGCGGCGCCTCTAGAGAATTATAAAAGAAAGCGATGGCTAGCTCCTCGTTCTGGTCGTCGTCCTCTAGTCCCTCCTCATCGTTTGCTCCGAAGTCTGCCTCATTCCCTACTACATCGGGTTTCTCGTTTACTCCTACTTCCTCGACCTCTTCCTCTCCCTGCGCTGGCCACTCTTTTAGAAACATCCATGCTAACGAAAAAACGTCTGTCGGGTCCTGCTCTTCGGAAGGTTCTTCCTCAAAGTTTGAGTTCTCTAGTTCCGATGCTGTCCATGGTTCCCGAGCTGGTTCTGCGTCGGACGCCATTCTAAGGGAAGAAAGATAGAGAAAATCCAAAGGTAAAGATTTTAAGTTGTTAAAATTATACGTGATAACTTAATAGTAAAGACACTCTACAGAATTTCTACGCTACAGAACTCGTAATCTCCCATTTTACAAGGCCTGAAGGTTCACTAAACCTAGACTCTGATACCAACTGAGACACCTCATTTTCTGGGCATGTCGGGACATATGTAACTATAAATAAGAGACTTATTCTAGCCGAATGTTTATAAATACATAAGATAACTACTACATTATTAATGGTTCAAAATTTGTTTGAAATACTTAATACTTACAGTCATCTAGAAAATTCAACAAAATTTACAATATATCCGTGAAAAACTGAACAAAAGATCGAAAAGTAAACATCCTACGTCTTCAAGCTAAGTCGTTGGGGATAATCGTCTCCTGCCACTCTCCTTGCTCCTCGAGGTCTTCTACGAGTGCACCCTCCTCAAGCTGTTCTTCTTCTTTACCTGTGGCACGAATGCCATGAGCCCGAACCCAGAAGCAAATTTTCTAAACTGTCTAATAAACTCACGACAAGATATTCTACAATACATATCGTATAACACTTGATGCAAAGTTAAGTGGGGTAAAGATATAGGCAAATTATCATTTTTAACAGGACAAACACTTATAAGAACAGTAGCGTGAGTGCGTGATGCAGATGAATGCAATGCAAATGCCCAACTAGACTTGTATCTAGAAATAAAAATAGAAGTTCCACTTCAGGACTTATTTCTATTACTTGTATGGACTTATTATCATTATTGCCGCCTCAGGAACTTATTGTTATCGTCGTGATAGGACTTGTTGTCATTGTCGCCTTAGGTACTTATTGTCATTGCCGTGATGGGACTTTATGTTATTGCTACCTTAGGAACTTATTGTCAATGCCGTGATGGGACTTTATATTATTGCCGCCTCAGGGACTTATTGTCATTGCCGTGATGGAACTTTATGAGGTTACCTACATTAAAAATTAGGATGCTCGTTAAGCGTCAACCCAAAGTTTAATTAAAGCTAGTGACGATCCCATAGTGCCTAAATCCCATTTTTATAATAAAAACCTTCAATTCAATATCACATCTGGCAACCAGGGACGCTCTAGATCCACAACCACTAAATAATTGATTTTCATGTCAACCAACCTAATCAAAAGATATGAAGGGAACTCTGATAACCCAAGATGAAATGGTGAAATGCCCATATCGTGCAATATGCCTCTCGTGTACAATTAATCATTGCATAGTATATAAACATGGCATGTCACATGGTACAACTTGTTAAAGCATTACGCACAAGCATGGGAAGCATAACCATAATTCATGTGGTATAAAATCGAACCATCGGCATGAATTTATTTCATCAAAGCATCATTTTTTAATACTAGTTACTCACAAAATTCATATAAGGTTCACATACTCAAGTCTCATAAGTAGTATACCATTCGAACACTTGGCCAATTTTAGGTACAAGTTAAAATTGCTAGTTTTAAGGTTACGACAACGTTTTGGAGTACTTACACATAGATTTAATTTTTGATATTTTAACACCAATTAGATAAAACTATTCCCTACAACTTTCATGTTTATCACTAATACTAGATCCTAAGGCACGGGGGTCATTTATTTTATTTAAGTAAAAACGGTTCAATAATTTACAGAGAAATATATAGGAATTGAGCTTATGTTGGCCAATGTTTTGGTGCATCCTTTCAAGGGCGTAGGTCTGATATTTGGAGGGGTCCTAATTTGAGGTGTCTCCTACAAGTTTCATGTTTTGAGTTAGAGAATGTTATTTGGACAAAGTTTGATATTTTGGCCAATTTATAAAATGGGTTCAGTCAACCTAAAAAGGGTCTGCAGAGTGTGTTTTTAACAGAGAATGCTCAAAACCTTTAGGAAATCATCCAAGGTTATTTTGGGCTGCTTTTTTATCAGTATTTATTTTATTATGTTAGATACATTTTTCATGTTTATCACTTTTGGATTTGTCTTCTAAAACGTTGGGTTTTGGATCTCACAAAAATGTGTGATAAAGAAGTGTGTCAGTCACTGGACTTTAACAGTGATTTTGGGAAGTCTTTTGACCTATCAAGACTTCATAGGTTTGTCTCAATTTAGGTGGACAGAAAGCTAAATATGTCGTCTGCAAGTTTTGTGTTTTGACCTAAGCTCGGTTATGACTGTAACTTAGGATTTTTAGGTCTGCAACTCAGAGTGGTCAAGATCTGACACTCTTTGAAAAAAATGAGATATCTAGAGTTCTACCCAACGAAATCACCTCAAACCAATTTTTTATGAAAGATAAGTCAACAATCTAGATCTGGATATAAAAATCACTTTAAGACCATTTTTATACATTTGGTTATGATAATTTAAAGTTGGTGGCCGAAAGTAAGTCTAGAAATTAGGTTACTTAGGGTTTTGGTTGCTTAACTTATATTATGTACATTTTTGACATGTTTTCTTTGAATGCATGTTATAAAATCACATAAATCAAAACTCCAAAATACACACAAGCCATAAAACTTAAAAACATACACATGCAAACTCATACAAAACACAATCTTGCCCTTGTAGTCTACTATTTGCATCTACAATGTCTTTTTTTAAAGTTGTTCTTTATTTTTTTTTCTTAGGGTTTGTTATAGAGATGGATTGAAGGGTATCTTGAGGGAGAATATTAGAAGGTTTAAGGGAGTTGCTTATTTCTTTTGATGCCTAAAAAGTTGAGGAAGAGATGGACTTAGCTCTAGAGCACCTCACTTGAACTTTTCTTCCTTCCTCTTCCTTCCTTCTTTTTTCTTCTCTTCTTCTTCTTTGCAGACACTTAGAGAAATTTTTGTTATCTCTCTCTCTCACTCTCTTAGCCGTACCATACGAAGGAGGAGAGTGCTTGGGGTGTGCTTTTATAATATAAATTATAATGGAGATTAATTATTGCAATTGGTTTTAAAATTGAATTTTTCTAAATTCCTATTGTTGCTTAAGAGGTGGGAGTTGTTTGAGACATGCAAGATCAGATTTTGTAGATGGGGTTTCAGCCATGCTTGTTTGGAAGACTGAAAAGCAGATTTTGTATTTAATTGTGGTTTTAAATTGTATTTTGGTACATTTTTGTGAATATAAATGCATAAAATATTAATTTTATGTACCTAAATCTACTAAAACCTATTATATTAATGTATTTATAATTTATTTAGTCTTTCTATGATTTATCATAATTTTCATAGCAATTAATTAAATAGGTGTAGACTTTTAAGTTAAATTAAGCTAGTTTGACTAGAATTGGCTTTTGACTTATTTATTTTGTAGAGATTTTAAATAATTATTTATTTATTTTTGTTATCCTATATTATTATATTATTATGTATATTACTTGTATAAAAAGTATTAGATCAAAATAATACTTAATTTATATATCTTTTTCTCATTTTTAAGTTTAAAATGGCAAAAAATAGCTTTTTGGGTACATTCTCCTTGGTGGCTGGCCATGCAAGGGCAATTTGGTCGTTTTTGTTGTTATTTTGTATTTTATTAATTAATTGTATATAAATATCTAATTTTGGGTGTTCATGTGTCAAATTTTGAATTTTTAGGATTTTTTGCTATAATATGGGCAAAATGGTCATTTACCTTAATTATGGAAATTTTTAATTTTTAATTTAATATTTTATGTTATTTACTTAATTTAAGCTATCCTGAGACTTTTCTGAGTATTAGGACTTTATCTCTGAATATTTGGTGTCTTTTAGGGTTTCCAGGTCAAATTAGTATTTTCAGGCTAATTAGGGTTTTCCGTTATTTATGTAGCGATCTAAGTTCTCGTCACTAACCATTGATAATACAGTGTTTGGGCTTAGATCGTTCCGCGAGTAGTTACAGTCCGGGCTGCCACAACTAGGATTTGGGTCGGGTTATTACAATCTAGGTGGTTACTACTAGGGTTCGGGCCGGGGTGTTATAGGTGAATATATCTCAGTTAATACAAACTTGTAATCCTCAGCAGTTAATACAATGTCCAAGTTTTTTTTCAGTCAACACAATTTGGTCCCGTAAGTTTGTTTTCTTTGAGTATTGAAGCGAGTGGGTTGAAAGCCATTTTAATCTTGAGAATCATATAATTAAAATACCGTTAATTATGACGAGCAAACCTTTGAATTTATTTTAATTTAGTTCTCTCTACCATTTTAAAAGAAATTTGTCAGCAACCGGGTACCTTGTGAACAGCATGCCTCGATAGGAGGACGTCTACTATCCATTGTATGTCCGGACATTCCAAATTCTATTAATTTTACTATATAGGCAACTGATCCTGCCAAGTAAAATTAAATAGCTGACATAATTTTGGTCTAGTATATAATAACAGTGACTGAGATGAAGATAATACTATTATATACAATTAAGTGTTAACCATCACCTAATTTCAAATTAATCGTTTCGCAATGAACCCTTCAGATAGAGAGAAGTGATCGATACTAACAATTATTCAAAATTATTCCTAAAGAAAGTTTGTACTGGTGATACCACAATTAATTTGTCTAATGGGGAGAAAGGTCTTATTGCCAACACGTAGAATTTAATTATATCGCCTACATACTGGTGATGGAGACCATGGGATTTATCTATGAATAAATTTCCTCTCCCACTTAGATTTTTAAAATATTTTTTAGGGTTATAAAAATTCATTCAATTAAAATAAATTTTTTAATTTCAAAAATCACATGATCTGAAAGAGTCAAATATTTTTCCATATACACGATTCCAAAAATTTCGATTTACCAAACCATCTTTTTTTAATGCATAACAAATAAAATTCAATAAATACACAGTTTTTCCTTCAGCTTTTTAGCTAAGGTAGTGATTAAATGCATTTATTTATTTTATTTATCGTTTTACATTTTTAAAAAAATAATAATTGATTTAGATTAAATATTTTTTTATTTAATTAATTTAAAATTTGGAATTAATTTTCACGTTTTCCTAATATATTCGATTTCATGAAAATTCATCTTAAGCGTGATATTTTGTAAAAATAAAATATCTAAAGTTTATCCATTTAATTAAAAAAAACATAATATTATTTTCCATTACAAATATTTTAATTAAAACTAATTTTAATTAAAACTAAATTTCTAGAAATAATTAAATTAACAGAAAAATATAAAATAGATATACATCATCCACGCAGTTCATATGAATATAAATTCACGATATGTATATATTCTGATTTTATGATCGAATTGAATCTCTGATGAGTTTCAGTCTCCTATTGAAAATAAGCTGTAAGAATCTCATTTCGAATTAGTTTCTTGTGTCCTGATTGCAACAAACTTCTCCGATATACTTTGATATACAAATATATCACTTGAGGATCAAAAAGCATCATAATAGCATGATCAAACAACCCCGAACCAGCTCCACCACCACTGGCCACTAGCTACCACCGGCCACTAGCTACCACCGGCGCCGCCCTTAGCAATCGGCTTCAGGCGGCTTTTGCTGCTTCCTCTGTACTTCGTTTTCAACGCCATTTTTATAAAAGATATTTCTCATAAAGTAATATTTTTCTTTCAAAAAACCAGACCGAAAATAGTCCCGAAAATGGTCATCGAAATAGCTCGAAAGTTGCTGCTGCCGCTGCCTGCGTCACGGCCTTGTTCAACCCACTATTTGGGCTTTTTCTGGTGGTGTTTTTGTTCCCATTTTTTTTTGAAAAAATAGAACTAATATCCAACAACCTGTTGTTTCGAAGAACGCCTCAAAAATAGTCTCAAAAAAGCCCAAAAAAAGCCTTGAAGGGCCGCCAGTGTCACCGCTAATTGACGTCGCTGCCGTCTGTTTTTTATCCACTATTTTGGCACTGTTTTTTTTTTGTCACTTTTGGACTTTTTTTCCTGTGGTATTTCACTTCTATTTTATGATAAATTTTTTTCTCAAAACTAGTCTCGAAAATATCAAAAAAACTATCAAAAAATGGCCCCGAACCGCCGCTCGTGGGGCCACCCGCAGGCTATTTTTTAATTCAATTTTTTTTTTGTTTTTTTGGGACATGTTTTGATTCTGTTTTTATGCCCAAAATTTGTAGAAAAAATTGCTGGAAAATAAGTTAAAAAACCGTGAAAAAACCACCGTGGTCCGTGGCCCGTAACTCCCAAAACCACCGCCGGTGCTGCCGCCTGTTCTTCGTATTCTTAGATATTCAACCTATTTTTAAATATACTAAACAGATATTTAAAAATAAATAACTACTATTACATCGAAACCTATGTCCTGTAAGCTCACATTTGATGTAGAAAAAATTTAATCTATCATGATCAACCCTTGTGATTAAAGTAATTAAATCATCATCCAAATTATTCAATCAGACATGAAAATTATGGTAATCATAAAACTGAAATTATAATGCCTGCAAAATAATATTAGCACTATTCTAAAACTACATGGCTCTAATAAACCATAAACAAAAAAATAAAATAATTCTGATACCAATTGTTAGAGGTAAAACTGTCAAGATCATTATTTTTATAAATGATTTTCAATAAAAATTAACTGGACAGAAAAACACCGAAACGAGTTCTAGATAAAATTTTTAATGTCGAACGATCAAAATAAAAATTCGTGTAACCAATTAATTTAGAAGAATACATTTTTTCGGTTGATTCTCCAACTACAATTTTGATTTCGAGTTGAAACTCCTGACATACCTTCCACTGTATTTTCTTATGCAATTACCCAATGTAATATGGGCTACGAACCTTCGAGAACTCGTACCAGCAGAACCTGGCCAGCTTTAGTCTTGAAGACAAGTTATGAATTTGGTTCAGCCTACCCACATATTTATAGGGTTACAGTAGGGACCTGTGGAGTAATTATGACAAAGACTTCTAGTGTAACATAGATATATATCTAGCAATTTTCGTAATTAGGTAAACTTCTCAGCGGTATCTGAATTATAAAAATCTTGTAGCGATTTCTGTAATTTTTATAAAATACTAAATTATAGTTCACACCACCAAAGAACTATAATTTTATTTTAAGCCATAATCTCAAGACCTTCTTGTATTGAGCTCCTGTTATTAAATGCTTAACACATTTCCCCACATTAAGATTCTCGATACCCACCAATTAAATTTAATTACTAACAATTTAATTTAATCGGCATCTTTAAATTTTTTAAGCCTTTCTGCTTAACTTATTTGGCTGCTGGATAATCAAATCTACCTATAAGGTTTGCCCGGTCAAAACTTATAAACTTTCTTAAGGGGATATTGTCAATCCTGATCATTTGAGACGTGAATTTCGTTAATAATTAATATTCACCATGTAAATAATATAGTTATCCAACTCACCGGGAATATAGATCCATATAAGATCACACCTTCTAATGAATCAAAACAAGGAGTATTAAATATACACAAATTAATAATTATTTTAGTATTAAGAGCATAAATACTATTCATAATAACATTGTGGTGTGAATTAATTTATATAGTCATTATAATATTAATTACCTTAATATGTCTTGTTCAATACACATAAAGTGTATTAGTATAGAGAATCAGAACAATAGTCGAAACTATTATCTGTTCCCCGTATCCAAGACATGCCTACTAAAACTCTGTGCTACAGTCGTACCCGATGGTATATCTATTTTCATTTAAACTGTGAACAAATAACTTATATTCTGCAAGAACCTAAAATCTAATCTTCTGTGTGTAAACTGTATTTTACACACCAAATTAAATACTGTATAGAATAAAGGATATCTATACATAATATTAAAGTAATGATATTACATACATTACTTATTATGATCCTCATAAAAAAAATTAATTTAATTAAAATAAGTTTAAATACTAAAAATATAATTTTCAATATACAACCCTAACATTATCTTTGGTAAAAGTATGGTTATCTGGGTAGTTCGATATGAAAGACTTGGGAGAAGACAGTCATATCATTGAGATCAAGCTTGTGTGAGATCAGAAACAAAGGATGTTGGGCTTGTCGCAAGTATATCGATGATATCCTTGCTTGTTTTAGCATGCAGAATTTCAAGAAATGATTTTTTCTTTTCAAGTATGGAATCACTCTATTTAAGGATCAGTATCCTGAGACACTTGATGAGATAGAGAAGATGAAGACGATTCCTTATGCTTCGGCAGTAGAAAGCCTAATATATGCAATGCTTTGCAATAGACCCGACATCTGCTTTGTCGTTGACATGTTTAGCAGATATCAGTCTAACCTAGGTAGGAGCATTGGACTACAGTAAAGAATATAATTAAGAATCTAAAAAGAACTAAGGATTATATGATGATTTACTAGACAGACAATCTAGTACCTTTAGGGTACACAGACTCAAATTTTCAATCTTGCAAAAATTTTTGTAAGTCTACCTCAGGATATGTGTTTACCTTAGGAGGTGGAGCTATTAGTTGGAGGAGTATCAAAAAGTCCTGCATTGCTGACTTCACCATGGAGGCCGAGTACGTGGTAGCTTCTGAAGTAGCCAAGGAGGCCGTTTGGCTCAAGAACTTTCTGTTGGATCTAGACGTGGTCCCTTCAGTTTAGTCGGCTATTACACTTTATTATGATAATAGCGGAGCTGTTGTAAACTTAAAGGAACCAAGAGTCCACAAGAATGAAAAGTACATTAAGCGTAAGTATCACCTAATACGAGAAATTATACAGAGGGGTGATGTTACTGTGACCAAGATTGCATCAAGAGACAGCCTTGCAAATCCTTTTACGAAGAGCTTACCGACTAAAACTTTTGATAGTTATGCAGAGGGCATAGGAGTCATATGTATGGCAGTATAGTTTTGAGTATAAGTGGAAGATTGTTAGGGTTGTATACTGAAAATCATATTTTTAGTATTTAATTTTATTTTAATAAAATTAATTTTTTATTTTATGAGAATCTTAATGAGCAATGTATGCAGTATCATTTTTTTAATGTTATGCATGAATATTCTTTATTTTGTACAGTATTTAATCTGGTGTGTAGAGTACGGCTTGCACATAAAAGACCAGATTTTAGGTTCTTGCAGAATATAGGTATTTTTTTATAGTTTAGATGGAAGTGGAGATACCATCGGTATGACTGTAGCACGAAATTTTAGTAGGTGTGTCCTAATTATGGGGAACAAATAATAACGTTGTCTATTGTTCCGACTCTCTGTGCTAGTACACTTTGTGTGTATTGAACAGGACATATTAGGGTAATTAATTTTATACTGATTATATATAAATTAATTTACACCCCAAAATTATTATGAGAGTACTTATGCTCTTAATCCTGAAATAATTATTGATTTGCGTATATTTAATATTCATTATTTTGATTCATCAGAGGGTGCGATCTTATATGGGTCTATATTCTCGATGAGTTAGATAGCAGTATTAATTATATGGTGAATATTAATTATTGACGAAATTCACGTCTCGAATGATCGAGATTGATGATACCTATTTAAGAAAACTTATAAGTTTTGATTATGCCAAACTTTACAGGTGGATTTGATTATCCGGTGGCCAAATAATTTAAGCGGAAGGGCTCAAGAAATTTAAAAATGCTAATTAAATTAAATTGTCAGTAATTAAATTTAATTGACAGATATCGGGAATCTTAACATAGGAAGATGAGTTAAGCATTTAATAACAGGAGCTCAATGCAAGTTGGTCTTGAGATTATAGTTTAGAGTGCAATTACAGTTCTTTAGTTGTGTGAATTATAATTTAGTGTTTCATGAAAATTGTAGAACTGCTGCAAGGTTTTCATAATTACAGATACCGCTGAGAGGTTTACTTAATTGTGAAAATTACTGGATATGTATCTAGGTTACACTATAAGTTTTTATCATAATTACTCCACAAGTTCCTGCTGTAGTCCTATAAATATGCAGGTAGGCTGAACCAAATTCACAACTTGTTTTCAAGACTAAAGCTAACCAGATTCTGCCGGTACGAGTTCTTAAAGGATCGTAACCCACACTACGTTCGGGAATCGAGTAAGGGAATACAGTAAAAGGTCTTACGGGAGTTTCAACTTGGAATCAAAAAGTTATAGTTAGAGAATCGACTAAAAGGTATTCTTCTATATTAACTGTGGTGGCACGGGTTTTTATTTTGATCGTTCGACATCAAAAGTTTTATCTGAAATCCGTTTCGGCGATTGCTAGCCCTGTTTTTTTGTTTTTATTGTTTTTTTATCAAAAATTATTTACAAAAATAATGATCTTGATAGTTTTGCCTCTAACTCCTTAGCTCTCTAGTGGGTCAAAAACTCGATGAAGGAATCCTTGGTCTCCTATCTGGTTGTCTCGAGTTCTTGAGCAATGTCCTCCCAAGTTCTTATCTTCGTAGCATCCAAAGATAGAAATCATTTCTGAGCGGCTCCTGAAAAAGACCGTTGAAAAAGCTGAGCCTTCAAATGATCACTGATCCCTATCGGTGGCAGGGTTCCCACATACATCCTCAGATGGATGATCAGTCCTCCGGTTCCGTCAAATTTTCCCATGTCGAGCACCTTAAATTTCTTAGGAAGCTTAGCATCAGAGAACAAATAGAGTCTCTCGATATCCAACATGTAGTTTTCAACCCCTCGGGCTTTCCTCAAAATCGTCTCCAGTTTGTCTGTGAGACCCGGACCCGTCTCTTTTTAAGACTTATATATATATGATGTGTTTTACATATATATTTTTAAGATGTATGATTTACTCATTTTGATGCATGTTTAAGTTTATCTAAGCATCCAGTGTTGGTTCCCGGCGTTATAGGGAGTTGCCGTGCGAATTTCAAAAATTAAAAAAAAAAAATTGGAGGCTTATAAATATCTGGATTTAAATATTTTCTAAAAAGATATTTTCAAAACTTAACTTTTATGTTTCTCCAGTATTCTCTCTGCCTTCTCTCTAATTTCTCGGGGGCCTGGGACTTAGTTTTTGATAAACCTATTGCTGATCCTTAGTATCGGCATCGTGGTCAACGCATCCATCCAGTTAGAATTTTATTCTGGCAAAACTCGATTTTGCATGTCGATCGAGATGTCAAGTTTTGAACTCACCGAAGTAAGATCCTAGTCTATACAACTGTTAGAGGGTTCTATGTGTAATACTACGTGTTTCTACCGTTTAAAAACGCATGAAAAGTGATTTATGTTTCAAATTCGATTTTGGGTTAAAATCATTTTTCGGCGTTCGGTTGGATGAAATCGAAAGAGGGATGTTCCTTTCGAGGTTTTATGATAGCTTTCAGCTTGGGTATGCTTTTAGGTATCAAAACGGGTGTTTTTGAAGCTTGGTTTGAGGGTTGGAGGCCAAAATCGTAGCTAAAACCATTTTCTGGGCTTGTTCAGTCGACTGGACCCTTGAGTTCAGTCGACTGGATCATATTTTTGGGAGTTCAGTCGACTGAACTCTTGGTGTCAGTCGACTGAAGTGCCTTCTGTTGGAAAATTTTATTTTTTCCAGAGTGTTTTTCAGTCGACTAGGGGAGGGGGGGTCCAATCGACTGAAATGCCTGCTGTTTGCTTGGCATTTTGGTGGTTCATTTTGGGAAAAAAGTTGAGTTCCTTTTTGGAAAAAGGTTCTGTTTTTGTGCAAAAACGTGTTTGGTTGAAGGTTTGGAGCTAGCTCTCGGGGTTGAGTCTCAACTTCTAAAACGTTTTGGGTGAAAATATATTTTTACATATATTGTTTGATCTCCATGGTTCATGGATGGGATCCCTTTTATATACATGTGTTGTATATCTGTTTTGCGGGTTGGTTTTGCAATGTTATCTATAGATGTACCGTGACAATGGATATTGTTGAGTTGGGCTTCCATTGCTCCTCGGTGTAAGTATGGAAACGTGCGCAGCGTAGGTGCTCTGTACCTTCGGATTAGTCCCCGTAAATTGAGTATGTGTGGGTGCTTTGTACCCTCGGGCTCAGGTCCTGTAAATTAAGCAGTGGATGCTCTGTACCTTCGGGTTATTCCCGTAAATTGAGTGGTTCGGGTGCCTCCGTGAATGGCGTCGTTGTCGTGACTTCGTATAGAACTTGTCATTACTAAGCCTACGGGTCTAGGGTAATGGATGAGAGTCTATAGTTATTGCCTTTGTCTATGTGGCAGAATCGGTACATAGAATTATATTTATTGTGCTTCCTCGGCTGCGTGTCCCGAGTTGAGAATGTTGTGCTTTACTGCTTTCCCTTAACTGTGGCATGATATCTATCAGGATTATATGCATAGTTTCAAGGATGAAAAAACTGTTAGTTTTTGAGAGAAAAATCTTTGTGGCTTTTGTGGTCGAGTTAGCATCCACCATATGATTGCATGACCCGTATTACAGTTTACAGTCTATTTTTTATTGGGGTTCGGCTCACGGTGTGGGGTTTTTTTTGCTGTAAAACCTTTTCAGGTGAGCACGTGAAGTTGACCTAGTTGCCGAGGTGATGGAAGACTTGCTATAGTTTTTCCTTTTGAGATATGTATTTACACATGTGACGTCTATTTAGGCTGGTTTTGTACGCCTCTTGGCGATATGCTTATACATGTATGAGAATGCATGTTTACTATTTATGAGAGTTAAACTTGGGAAATTTTTTATCCAAATATTGTATTTTGATTATCAACTATGAAACCTATTTTTCCTTAAATGGGTGTTTTGGTGGGCTTTCG
>JAUMHN010071372.1:0-26532 GCA_032360265.1 Heliamphora ciliata
GTGTTGTGTTGTGGTGAGTTATAGAGCTATCTATTACCCAATGGCTTCGCGTAGCCTATTGGGAATTAATAGGGAGGGATTTCTATAAGCTGCACCTGACACCGGCTCATTAGATGTGATACAGTTTTGTAACAAATGAGATAATGAAATTGTGACACGATTTTTGTGAAAAATTGGATAATGAGATAATAATATGGACAATATGAAAGGATAAATGGAAACAAATTGGCGTGCGTGGGAGTATGCGTGTGAAGGAATAATGAATTGGCAAAAATTTACATTTTACTTCGGTTGCACCTATCACATCTCACAAATTATGCATTACATCTGAGTTAATCTATATCCTACGAGCTTCGGCTCATGTTTGTTTACCAAACCTTTTTAGGTCTTGAGGACCTGGGGCGATATCACGGTAAGGAATGCATTTTGAGAAAAGGCTTGAATAAAGATTTAGTGTTCTTTTTGTGTTTTATATCATGTTTGTACATAAGCAGAAATGGATTACTATAATGATATAGTGATTATAAATGAACTCTTGGGACATCAAATGTATTTGTTTGGAATGGGATATGTAAGAGAATATGATTGCTTAATGAAGTTTTATTTTAATATGTTTCAAACTCAAACCTTTAGTGAAGGAAACTTATTGTTAGTGACCTTTGTTTGTGGGACAGTTGAGTTGGTTCACGGGTCCTCGGGATTGGGGCATGACACAAACATATAAGAGAATCTAGATTCTACCTTGGATTTGATTAAAAGCTTGAATTTCTTCTAATTTCTCCCTCCTAGGGTTTTGGTTGTGGATGTTCTTACTTTCTTGATGCTCCATCTCACATCTCCTTGCTCTAAAGTTTGATTTCAATCTTTAGTTACCCTCAATCAAGCTTTAATCCTTCAATTTCTATGGTGGAGGGCTAGGGTTTCTCATGTCGGTTTGGGTTTCACTCTCTCTCTAAGAGGAAGAAGAAGAGAAGAGGAGAGGAAGAGAGAGAAACTAAAGAAAACCAAAATGAGAGGGGTCCTTACATGGGTTATATATATATATATATAAATATAAACCCCAAGTCTTTCTCCAACATTCGAGACGATTCCAAACATTTCTCGATAGCCAGCTCGAGCGGTGACCCTTGAAATTGAATCCTACAAATTTCCTGAAAATTCATCTCAAACTCCCAACTTTGCTCACATTTTAATATTTTGAATTATTCATTAGCGTAGCCATATTAACATCATTCGTTACCATATATCTCAATTTCACTTTCGCCTATCACTAATTCAATCATTAATGAGCAAAATTTTATAACACCCACGCCCAAATTTAATATCGTCTCCTCACTTAACCGAAAACATAAAATCACAAAAATAAACACGTATCGGGCCGTTATACTTTCCCTTGTTTTTCTCCCCAAAATATGTTCTATCTCTTCCAAAAGCTCTCATCCATCCTTCTAAATCTCTCAATCCTTCCTTCCCACCTCTCCATTCTCACAATGGCTCTTAGAACTAGAGGAGGAAAAGGAAAATCAATCGCACGGGAGGATACCTCGGATGAAAATGCTAAACGGTTCACCACGGGATGGGCTGAAACACTTTACAAAACTCATATTCGGTCTCTTGAACCAATCTTCGGTAAATTCCTTGACATGCACTTCATGGACACATATTTTCCACATGTTTGTAGACTTTTAGCCAAGGTTGGATGGGGTCCTTATGTTTTCTATCGACCAAAAGGTGTTTTTCCTCAAATTACCTGTTTATTTTATGCAAATCTTACTAAAGAGATTAAACCAAATCCTAATGATGGCTACACTCACCTT
Organism: Heliamphora ciliata; assembly: GCA_032360265.1. NCBI lineage: Eukaryota > Viridiplantae > Streptophyta > Magnoliopsida > Ericales > Sarraceniaceae > Heliamphora > Heliamphora ciliata. Next base: position 1,818 of record JAUMHN010071372.1, read on the forward strand.
TGTACCTATCTCTATGCAAAAACCTATCGGTTTACCGATGAGGATATTGCACATCGTTTTGAGATGGGTAGAGGCAAGTTTCATTGTCCACGAGTATTCGCATCTTCATAGATCATGTAACACGAATTCACTCCTCAAACCTTCTTACCCATGATCATAAATGAACCAGCTATAAATTTTTCCATCACACCTAATTACTCACAACTCACCCTAGAGGCCAAAATACTTCATCTCGTCATAACCTATAACATTTTGCCTCGTAGTGGATCTCGCACTTATATTTCCTATCTTGATTGCTTCATCCTTCGGTGTATCTATGTGGAAAAATCTCTTGACCTTCTATCCTTGATATGTTAATGGATGCTTTCGAAAAAAAGTAACAAACGACATACTCTTCCCTATAGAGCTTTTCTCACACCTCTTTTTGAGTTTTTTGGGTTTTTCTCATCTCCTTCTAATTTTCTTACACCCAAAATCTCTGACTTTCTTACCTCCACCACTCTGAAACAAATGGGCTATGTTCTATGAAATGGGGAACGAAAACACAAAACTCATAGGCCAACCCCTCAAGTGGTTCAAGATAGTGAGGGAGAAGAAGAAGAGGATGAAGCCTATGCACAGAATGATGCTTCTTCTCCTACTACTCCATCAGCACCTCTTCCTGCTCCTACCACCACTGCTGCACTTGATCCATCTACAAAATCCTTCTTAAGGAAAATGGTCAAGTATTTCACAACGCGGATGGATAAATAATTTGCAAAAGTCAATTCTCGCCTCACTCGCATTGAGGATGCCTTCGGCATTCCTCCCTATGACGCTTCTTCACATGATGATGGTGATGGCGATGATACCGAGTGTACCTCTAGCTCCACCTCTTTTTGATCATGACAAAAGGGGGAGAAGAAAGCAAGCAAAATAAAGAATGAACTTAGGGGAGAAGAATGAATGAGAGAGAGAGAGAGAGAGAGTGAGAGAGAGAGAGAGCAACATGAGAGAGCGCAACATGTATTTTATTTAGCTATCATGTATTTTTGGTACTCTAAAGCTTTTGGATGGTGCTGCATTTTGACTTTATGTGAATGGTTGTTTATCTTATGAATGGTTGGTTGCCTTCTTTGATATATGCATCTTGTCATTTTTTGGATAAATATGAATGATATAAGTATGTTTAGTACTTTGGATATTGAATGGATAAATATGCATAATACTTTGATATTTATGGAATTTAAATGACGAATGATCTTCATTGAAGAATGATTCTTACATTCTTATATTCATAATGCTTACTTTGCTTCAAATTGATGAGCTTACAAATGATTATTGGAAAATGAGATTAAAAATGATAAGTAAACAAACAAATTATTGACACATTATATGCTTAAAATGCTCAATACATGTAAAGAGATCAAATGAATGCTTGAAAGGCTTAACATTTGAAAAAATGATTAAATGAATATATGCTCAATGAATGTCAAAATGAAATGATGTTCAATGAAATTAAGTTTTCAAAGTTATGCTTAAAATGGCTAAAGAATGAAATTAATCTCAATGTCTTCACATTTATGCCACTTCAAAACAAAATAAGCTTTTAATCTCAAAAAGATGCAACTAATTGAATTATTATGCATATAGTGAGGGGGAGTTATTCAACTCTTATACTAGCTTATTATCGCATGCTTATTGATAGGGGAAGCTTTTATAGCTATCCTACATTATTTTTGTGGAGACCCGGTACGGTTCTTTTATTATTACTATTATTATTCATTAATTCTAGTAACGCAATTAAAGTAAAGAAAATGATCATTGAGGATCAATATGATTTGGTTTGCAGTTAGTGTGTCTGCACACCCCAGAATAGTAATTTGAGAATAATTCTAAGATGTTAGAAAAGTTTTAATAATGTAGTGGGAATTAAGTTTAATTAAATTAAATTTTGATGATAAATGGGGTAGATTTAAACATAAAAGAAAATATATTAAACACAATAATCAAATCTATGGATGGTGGAACTATCTAGAATTATAAAGAGAGAGAGAGAGAGAGAGAGAGAAAATATAAAGCCAAATGAGGCCAAACAGTCCTTGCCCATGCCACCGCACTCTTTTCTTTCTTTTTTTTATTTTTTACTTTCGTTATTGCTGGGATTTTTCTAGAAAGGTGAAGAAAGGAGTGAAATAAAATACATATATACAAATAAACTCAAAGCCTCAGGAGGACCAAAACCTTCGCGAACACCCTGTCTCTCTCTGTCTCCCTGTCGTGTTCTTCCTTGCTTTGTTCGGTGCCCATAGGAGAAAACTGAGTAATAGAAGAGTGGGAAAAAGTGGCTGCCGACACCCATCCCTCCCACACCATAGCCACCCCGCGACACATCACTGATCTCCACCGCCACTGCCACCAGCCAACGTTGTTGGTGTCTTCGTCTTCAAATTCTCTACTTCTGTTGTCTACCATGAACGAAGCTCGAGACTTTGAGATTAGATTATATCTCTTAGGTTGAAGAGGCTAGACATCCAAATGGGAGGCTACACAAAATAATTTGAAGCCCAAGGAGTCGGATTTGAAGGAGGCCAAAAATTAGGGCTTGGCGATTTTTGGGGATCTTAGTGAAAATTGAAGGTTTGAGTGAGAGACCCTGACCCGTTTTCTTTTTTCGGCATTTTTCGAAGCACATTTACCGTTTTTGCTTTTGCATGTTCATATGCGTTTTTATGCATGTTCGAGGGTAGAGATGCTTGTGGGGTTAGTTTTCGGGGCCGTTGGCACTTGTGGCGCGGGTTTCAAAAAAAAAAAGAAGAAGATATTTTCTTGCGAGCCTATAAATATCTTCCTTTAGATATTTTTTTTCAAAATATCTTTTCTTCTCTCTCTCTAACTTTTGAACCAACCCAAACGCTCTGCCTTCTCTCTAACTTCTCGGGGGCTCAGGGCTCAATTTTTTACGATCCAACTGCGGATTCTTGCTATTTGTACGGTGGGCTATGCGTTCATCCGAACAGAATTTCATTTCGACGAAACTCGATTTTGCACGTGATTTGAGACATCGAGTTTTTAACTGAACGAGGTAGGATCCTAGACTCACATGTCTTATAAGAGTGCTACGTGTAATCATGTGTGTTTTTATCGATTAAAAATTCATGAAAAATTGATTTATGTTTTGAAAAATTGGGTTTTAGTCTAAAAAGGGGTTTTGTGTTGATTTCGGTGGTTGGAATCGGGTTTTGAGTTTTTCTTTCGAGGTTTTGTGGTAGCTTCGAGTTTGGGCACGTCCGAGGGTGTCGAGAAGGTGTTTGGAGGCCTAGATTTGTGGTTGAAATGGTGGTTTGTGTGTGTTTGAGTGTTTGGGGGCTTGTAACACTACGAACAAGAAAATCTGGGTTTTTCTCAGGTGGTAGCTCACTCGAGTGCCCGATATCCGCTCGAGCGGACTAGCTGCGCAGGGCCGTTTTGTTTTAATGTTATCTCCCTCGTTCGTACTTGGAATTGGTTCGTTCTTGTACTCGTATTGAAGCCCCAGAAGTCCTCTTTCCAATGACACCTCTCTCACTTTAAGATTCTTTTTTTAGAAACAGTTATGACCAAAGGAGTCAAGGTATGTCAAGATTTCCAAACCATTTTTCACCCGTTTTTGGCCGAATGTTTGGGAAAAGGTTGTTTTTTATCCTTGTTGCCCCTTTTACCAAGTTTTTTGTTTCTTGGGGCATCGTGGGTTTGTGTTGGGTGCGCGTGTGGGCGTCGTGGGTTTGTGTTGGGCGCATGTGTGCATCGTGGGTTGTGTTGGGTGCGTGTGTGGGAGTTTGTGTGGGCCGTGTTGGGCATGTGTGGCTTCGTGTTGGCCACGTTGGGCGTGTGTTGGCCGTAGGTTGTTGTTTGATGTGAGATGGTTGGGTTTTGATTTCCGATTGGCGTCCTATGGTATTCAATTGATTAATTTAAGAAAATTAGTCGATTCAAATATCTGTGAATTCTTTTTGGGGTTCGATTGGTGGTGTGTTGCTTGGGGAGTCGTGTCGTGGCTTCGGGTGTTTGTTCGGGTGTCATCCTCGGGGGTGACGTGTATGGTTAGATGCGGGTTTTTGGTACACGATTATATGCGTGGTGGTTCGTGCATCGTTGCGTGCGGGAGTTTGGCTTTGTTTCTCGGTTTGGGTTTCTTCACAGCATTGACTGCTCGAGCGCTGGTTGTGCACTCGAGCGGGCTGGTGGCAGTGTGCTCTGTCGGTTGGAGACCGCTCGAGCGGTGGTTGAGCGCTCGAGCGCTTAGGTTGTGTTGGCCTCTGGGTTAGGTTTTGGTTTTGGTTTTTTGTATCGTTGGTTATCCCGGTGAGTGGATAGGTCGTTTGGGTATCGAATGACGAGTATGTGACATGTGATGTCGTGACGGGTTATGTGACGGGTGGCGTCATGATGTGAAGTTATATATGGTTATGTGTAACGTGATTTATGCTTTAAAACCTAGAGTTTTATAGGCATGTGACGTGATTTGTGGAATGTCGTGTTGATACGTGATTTTATGCATTAAATGCTGGTTTAGGTTTGCATATGTGTTTGAAATATGATCGATGAGCTTGTGGGTTGCATGGGTTGCGTGCGTTGTATGTGTTGCACGGGTTGCGTGCGTTGTGTGTGTTGCATGGGTTGCGTGCGTTGCGTTAGATAGGGACTGCGGTAGTCCTTCGGTGAAAGTCTGAGAAGATGCGTTTGGGGCTGCTGCAGTCCTTCAGTAGTAGTTCGTAAAGGTGTATTTGGGGGTTGCGGTCCTACGATGAAAGTCTGTGAAGTTGTGTGTGTTGCATTAGATGGGGGCAGTGGTCATTCGGTGAAAGTCCGAGAAGATTCATGGATTGCATGTATTGCATTTTGGGACGGATATACCAATTTTTTTAAAACTGTATTATCGGCCTACGGGAGTTGAAATACTGTATTATTGGCCTACAGGAGTCGTAATACTAGAATCGTTTTCAAGGCTCTAATGAGTCAAAAAATGATTTTTATCCTCGCTTTCCCATTGCATGTGAAAATCATTTTTTGGCTCTGGTGAGTCGTGATCTAAAACTATTTTCAAACTATTTTAATGGCTTGAAAGAGAGTCAAAAACTGCACTTTAATTTCCTAGCATGTTTTGTTTATAGTACATGCCTGTCTAGTTTCTGCTGAGGTTTAGCTCACGGTGTGGGATTTTGATTTTCTTCAGGTACTGGTCACGCAAGTTGATCAGGAGGTGCTGGAGAGGTGGAGCTGTAGTCTTCCCTTTTGTTCTTTGTGTTACATGTATGTTGTAACACGTTTTTCGGCGTTGGGGTCATGTAATGTATGCCGTTTGGCGTTTATATACAATGCATGTATGTTTTATATTGAGAGTGTATTCTCGGATTTGATGTTATGTTTGGTTGCTTGTGGGAGTTTCACGTGGCCCGGAGTTTAGGGCGTGACATTGAGGCTCAATAAGGTAGGATTCTGACTAATGTTTGTGGATTGTTGGTGGTTTGTGTTGATATTTTTATACATACCTTTCTTGAACTGAAATTGTGTTTGTGAGTCGAAGATTATACCTTAATTTTAGAAATGATTATCTCGAATACATGGAACATTAAACAGTTGTTGGAGTCCTTTAGCTTAGAGATTTGTAAAGTGTGAATCAAATTGATAGTTGGATTGATTAATTTGGGAATGATGATACATGAACTCTTGAGTAGTGGATGAGGGAATGGAATAGAGGGTTAACGATGAAATGTTAGAACTAAGTAACTCATTAGATTGAGAGTTGAAGGATACATTCTTGAGTAATTGGCAAGACTTAAGAATGTTTAAATTTTATTGAGAATGGAACTAAAGGGTGATATTAGGGGCTTTAATTTAAAACTTATTGAGTTATGATTGTAGAATCAATTGAGTAAGATTGAGCGTTATTTAGAAATCTATTTAACGTATGGTTGAGCAAATTTGCGTTTATAAAACAATGTAGTTATATTTAAAGCCTAAGTGGTGGTGAAATGTTGGGAGATAAAATTGGCATGACCTCTAAGTGGTTTAAATATTGAAACTTACTAATTGGGGTTAATTCTTGAGTTGAGTATATAAAGTGGGAGAATTTAAACCAAAGTTTTGGTCATGAGTTTCACGTTTTAGGAAGAATGCAATGATTTGAGAATTTGATAGCGTTATGGAATTGGAGTAATTAGTGAGTTATTGGTACCTTGGAACTTTACAAAATATGAATTTATTTGGGTGAATTTTGAGCAAAATTCTAAAGTTTGGCAGTTCATAACAAATAAATAAATAAATAAAAATATAATTAATCAATAAATTCAAGTTTGTGTGGCTAAATTATGCGACTCTTATGAGAATTCATTAAATATATGGATTGCGTGACAATGAACTGTTAATTAACTCAATGGTTGATTAGATGAATTTGAACCTTTGATTTAACCTTTGGCCTTGAGAAGAATAAACTAATTACACCATCTCACTTACGGTGATAATGTATGATTATGAATTGAGTTAGATAGAAAATTGAATCATGAACAAAGAACTATGATTTGTAGCAAATGAACTAACGGATGTTCTTAAATTGAATGTGTAAATGAACTTGGCAAAGCGGGAGGTTGAAATAAAGAGACTAACTTGTAAGATTTTTTTTTTATTTAAATTTCATAAGCTTTGATTTAAAGCATTGAATTTGCATTCTTTTTCAAGTGTAGATTATTGTTTCTCTAAAAGGGTGATGAACTAAAAGAATAGGAAATCAAAGCTTGAAGTTAGAGTCAAGGAATTGAGGATAAAGGGGATTCGTAACTTGAGTTTAAAAATTTGAAATCTAAGTTGAAGGTATGTATATTTCTATCGGAAACCCATAATTTAAATCGGAACAAAGCTTGAGTTTTTATTTATTTTTATGGAAAGTTAAGTCAATGGTTGGGTTTAAACATTTTTAATGATTAACCAACTAAATTATTTTCTAAGAAAATTGCATGGAATTGGGGAATTTAAGCTTAAGCCTTGGTTGCAAATTTTAAAGATTTGAAAGGTGAAAGTGATGCTAAGATTGAACAATGTGACAAATTGGGAATAAGTGACAAATTGTTGAAATGAAACAACATGAAGAATAAAGAGTGTGTGACATTGTATCATGTGAAATTTTTTTTTTTTTTTTGGTGACACTATGAAAATATGTATAGAGTTTATGATTCAATGAACTATGGGTCTGTAAAGATTGTATGAAAGAGGTGAAAGATGAAGTGGTAATACTGAATTAACAGTTGAAATGTGATTGCTTTATGATTGAAGCATGTGAAATGGGAAAATTAAATGTGAAAAGAAAATTCCTGGCTTTGAAATTGAATTGGGGAGATGAACTTCCGGTTGATTGATAAATACTGATATGCTTAATCAAATATTGAACCGAGGATGATTGATGTGGATGTGATTAAGTTGGGCTTGACTAGCTCCGCGGTGAAAGATCGGAAACTTGCGCAAGTAGGGTGCCCTACCCATTGGGTTAGTCCCCAAAAAGGTGTGCATGGGTTGCCTACCCGTCGGTATTCCTCAGGAAAATCGAAAAAAGCGGTTGTCATGGTGAGTTATAAAGCTATTTATTACCCAATGGTTTCGCGTAACCTATTGGGAGAATATGGAGGGGTTTCTATAAGCTGCACCCGACATCGGTTCAGTGTTTTGATTGATGAAAAGAAAGTGAAATGTGAATTCAAAGAATTAAAGAATGAGAAAGACAGTTAATGATAATAAAGAAAATAAGAGGTGAGTTAGTATTTTGTTATTGATAAAAGAAAAAAAAATAAAAGGAAGAACAAAAGAAAGACAAAGAGAAATTGTGATCTATGTTAAGAAAGGAAGAGAATGGAAACAAAAGGAGTAAAGAGCCTAATAAAAATGAAAACATAGAAAGAGAAATGAACAGTTTAATAAAAGATGTAAGTCTAAATGTTGAGTAATAAACCTAAAGAATGGAAATGAAAACGGGAACGAAGAAAATTTGAAAGAATGTAAGATGAAAGAAATAGAATAAAAGAAATAAGAAAATGACTCAGTATTTGTTGTGGGTAAGCGTAGAAGTTCAATCAAAGGTGGACATAATAAAAATGTGGTGAATGAATTAAATAAGAAATGGTAAAGACTAAGTAAACAAAGGATGAAGAGATGATGAATAAAGATTAAAGATAGTGCAATACATGATTTATCCTACGAGTTTCGGCTCAGGGTGTATATACCCAATGTTTTTCAGGTTCTAATAAAAGGAGGAGGTGCAGAGGCATTCAAAAGTTTGAAGAATGAATAACGGGATCTTTATATTTTTTTATGATGGAGACATGTATTTTTTTTGTAAAGTGTAAAGACTTTTAAGATATTACTCATGCAAATATACTTGGTTAGATGCATTTGCTCTGATGATTCACATTGTGAAGCTGTATATAAATTTGAGAATTTTCCTTTGGATGAATGTAATCTTTATAAGTAATATGGATAATAGTTAATTAATAAGCTGGAGAATGGTATTTATTTTGTGGTTGTGAGTTGGAATTCAGGCGGTACCTGAATATATATTTTGTGATTTGAGTTTGAGTTTAACAAGTAAATTTGAAATAGTATAAAAAACAGAGGAGACTCTACCAAAATTTTTAAAAATTAGACTTAGTTTATTTTGGAATTTGAGATAAGTGAAAACCTATAAGAAATTAAGTTCAAAAGAATTTTATTAAAGAAATTTTTGGTTAAAGGAATATGAGTTATCAAGTCAGTATCACGCGCCTCGGAATATGAGTTCAAAAATTTTTATTAATGGAATTTGAGAACGTGACAATCACAGAGTTATTAAAATAAACTAAATATCCGTCTTTAACCAATTTAGAAATGAAAACTAAGTTCCTTCTAATGGATGGTACATTAAGATAATCTCTCAATATTAAAATCCTATCTCTACTAAAATTGAGAGTGGCATCTCCCACTACAACTGCTGTCACCTTTGTATTATTACTCATATGCAGGTAAATCTCCCCATCACTAAGTCGTCGGGTTTCTTGGAACCCCTGCTATGAATTGCAGACATAATCAGTGGCTCCCATATCTACACACCAAGTACTAGTAGATAACACCGCTAAACATGTTTCCACAACTAGTTAACAGAAATTACCCTAACTTTTTGCCTTCTAAGAAAAATTGGATATTACTTTTTCCAGTACCGTGTCTGGTTATAGTGAAAATATCTGTCTTTTTACTTTTTCACACCAGTTCACGGCTCACTAACTACCTTGGAAACCGTGTCTCCCTGTTTTTGAATCTTTTTCTTATCATGCCTTTTGGCCCCGAGAAAGAATTTTTTTCAGAAACAAACACATTTTATGGCATTGAAGGATTACCATTGATAATTAAAGCTATATCCAAATTACATTCTCGATCAACAAAATTCAATCCCGTTAGTTTGTTTTCTTTGAGTATAACCATGAGTGAATTGAAAATCATTTTATTCCTAAGAATCACATAATTAAAATACCATTAATTATGAACAAAATTTTGAATTCATTTTAATTTAGTTCCTTCTATCATTTTAAAATTAATTCGCCAGCAGCTTAGATCCCTATGAAATAGCATGCTTCGATGGGAGGACATCTACTATCCATCGTTTGTCCAGACATGCTATTTTTTTTTTAATTTTACTATCTAGGCAACTGACCTTGCCAAGTAAAATTAAATAGTTGACATAACTTTGATTCAATATATAATAGCAGTGACTCAAATGGAGAGGATACTATTATATACAGTTAAGTGTTAACCACCACCTAATCCTAAATCAATCGTTTCACTATGAACCCTTCAGATAGAGAAGTGATCCACACTAACAATTACCTAGAATTATTCTTAAAGAAGGTTTGTATTGGCAATATCGTAATAAATCTGTCCGATGGGAATGAAGGCCTTACTACCGACACACAGGGTTTAATTCCATCGTCTACAAACTGGTGATGGAGACCGCGGGATTTATCTGTAAATACATTCCCTCTCACTTAAATTTTAAAGTATTTTTGAAGGTTATAAAAATTCGTTTAATTAAAATAAATTTATTAATTTCGAAAATCACACGATCTAAAATAATTAAACATCTTTCCGTGTACACGATTCTAAAGATTCTAATTTATCAAACCATCCTTTCGGGTTTAAATGCGTAATAAATAAAATTTAATAAATGCATAGTTTTTTATTCAGCTTTTCAGCTAAGCTAGTGATAAAAATCATTTATTTATTTTATTTTTCGTTACACATTTTTTGAAAAATAATAATTTATTTTGATTAAATATTTTTTTATTTAATTAATTCAAAATCTGGATTTAATTTTCACGTTTTTTTGAAGATTTTGATTTTATAAAAAATCATCTTAAACGTGATAGTTTGCAAAAAAAATAAAATATCTAACATTTTTTCACTTAATTAAAATTAATTAATTAAAAAAATTTATTTTTATTTTTCATTACAAAATATTTTAATTAAAATCGAATTTCTCAAATTAATTAAATTAACAAGATAAATAAAATAGTAATGAAATCATCCTCGCAGTTCATATATATATAAATATTATACGCATATATCTCGATTTTATGATCCAAGTAAAATGCTAAAACATTTCAGTCTTCTAAAGAGAATAAGCTGTATTAATCCTTGTTCATCTCTGATTCTGTCCTGATTCCATCAGACTTCCTTGATACTCTTTGATATATTAGAATATATCATATCAGTTTTGTATATATCAGAATATTGATCAAAATAGCCCGAGAGAGAGAAAACCACCTGCCACCACCAGCCGCCGCCAACGCCACCTAGTTGCCCATTTCAGGTGGCTTTTGTCCCCTCATTTGAGCTCCGTTTTGGACGATTTTTATACCAAAAGAAAGCTCTTCAAAATAAAAAAATTTTGTCAAAAAATCTGCTTGAAAATAACCCGAAAAATCGCCTAAAGTTGCTGTCGCCGCCCCTGTGCGTCGCCGCCTGTTTATGTGCCCTATTTGAGCTTTTTCCAATCCTTTTTTGGTGCCCATTTTTTCAAGAAGAATAGCTCAGATATTCAGCCACATGTTGCTTCGTAGAACGCCTCAAAAATATTTCCAAAAACCTCAAAAATAGCCCCGAAGGGAAGCCGGTTGCAGTCGCTAGACAGCCACTAATTTTTCACCTGTTTGTGCATTGTTTGGCCTAATTTTTTTTTATTGTTTTCGAATAGTGTTTTGAGGTATATTAACTGCTATTTTATACCTAAAAAATTGCTAAAAAAAGTCTAAAAAAATAGCCCAAAAAATCATTAAAAATCGTCGCTAAACCGCCGCCTACAAAGCCGTCAAAGCCAAGCTGTTTTTAATGATTTTTTTTTTGCTATTTTTGATTTATTTTTTCTGCTACTTAAATGCATAAATACTGTAGAAAAATCGTCGAAAAAAACTATTTAAAATCCACAAAAATTACCGCGATCCGAGGCCCGTAAAATCCCGAAACCACCACTAGTTCCGACTCTGTTCTTCGTGTTCTTGAATATTCACAACCTGTTCTAAAATAATCTAAACAGATATTTAAAAATATAAAACTGTTACATCGATCATATGCCCCAAAGACTCACATTCGATCTATCACGGTCAACCTGATAATGTAGGTGCAATCCCAAGAAATGGTGAATTGGGTATTTAAAAATTTATGCCAATATTGACCCAATTAAGCATGCAATCCCAAACGTCCACAAATATTCTCTAACAATCAAATTCAAGTAGATATAGAATTTAAAGTGCGAAATTAAAGAGATTGAGTTAAAGAGATACGACACCGAGATTTACAAGATTCGGCACTACGGCATACGTCCTTGCCTCAAGCCAACTGTTGTGAGGATTCCACTAAACACTCCTTCAGTAGGCGGAGCAGTCTTTCTCCTTCAAATAGACGGAATAGCCTCTCTGGAGAATGTTCCCTTATCAAGTACGCACTCCTTCAGTAGGCGGAGCAGCCTTTCTTGAGAATATCCCCTTCTTAAGTCCCTCCTTATAGGCGGAGCTTCCACTCTCCTTCAATAAGCGGAGTGACCTCTCTTGAGAATCACCTTCTCAAGTTACAACAAGAAGACAAGAGTAGAATCCAAACTAGATGTACAAGATCAGCTTCTTCAACGAGCAAATGAATACAAATGAAGTACACTACTGGTCACTCCAAATGATATACAAGTAAGAAGCTCAATAGAGGAATTCTAAGATTTTCTCTCAAAAATAATTCATAAAAATGAAGAATTTGAAGCAAAAAATTGATGTATATGAGAGACTAGGAATGGGAGCTGGTCTCTGTAATTTTCAGGGCTTAAGGGTGGTATTTATAGGCCAAAAATATGTACTAGCCATTGGGCTAAATAAGAAATTTTTAAACTAGCCGTTGCAGCCCAAATTCAAAAATTTTGCCGACTCAGTCGACTGGATTAAAGCATTCAGTCGACTGGATTGCCTTAACACCATTCAGTCGACTGGACTGGTGGGTTTGAATGACTTAACTGCTTTAACTTCAATTTTTGGTTTGGCAGTCCAGCTTTAGTCGACTGGATTGATACCTCAGTTGACTGAACTTTTACAGTTCAGTACTTTTGAGTTTAAAACATGTTTTGGTCACTTTTTTTGATATATTAAGCCCCTCATAGATTTGTAAAATGATTTTTATGAAATTTTAGCAAACTTATGGTCCATCTAAGGTCTCCTATAAGCTTTCACATATATAGCCAATGTTTATGAACTTACATAGGTCCTTGACTCAATACACTTGATGAAATTCTTTAAGTCCTTTTCTTGTCTTGTTAGTTTTTCTCCTGCTCTATGGATCTTAGCCATCTGAATATGATCTTTATGCTTCATTGCTTCCATTTTGCTTTCTCAATTGTGCTTGTGACATTGAATTCTTGTGAACATACTCAATTTGTAAAATTTGAAGTTTTGGTTTGTTATCATCAAAACAAGTTAAAACCTAATTAGCCCAACACAACCCCCATGATTAAAAAAATAATCTTCATTCAAAACCATTCAATCAATTATGAATTAATGACGATCATAAAATCGGAATTAAAATGCCTACAAAACCAAGTTATCACAGTTCTAAAACTACTCGACCCCGATAACTGTAAATAAAAAATAAAACGGCTTTAATATCAATTGTTGGAGGTAAAACTGCCAAGATCATTATTTTTGCAAACGATTTTCGATAAAAAATTAACTGGACCGAAAAACGCCGAAACGAGCTTTAGATAAAATTTTTGACGTCGAACGATCAAAAATAAAACTCGTGCAACCAAAGTTAATTTAGAAGAATACCTTTTTTTGGTCAAATCTTCAACTACGTTTTTGATTTCGAGTTGAATCTCCCGTCAAACCTTCTACTGTATTCCCTTATGTGATTCTTGAATGTAATGTGAGCTACAATCTATCAAGGACTCATACCGGCAGAGCCTGGACAGCTTTAATCTTGAAGACAAATTATGAAATTGGTTTAGCCTACCCGCATATTTATAGTGCTACAGTAAGGACTTGTGAAGTAATTTTGAGTAAAACTTCTAGTGGAACAGAGACACCCATCAGCAGTTTTCGCAATTAAACAAATCTCATAACGGTATCTGTAATTATGAAAACGTTGCAGCGGTTTCTGTAATTTTCATAAAATACTGAATTACAGTTCACACCACTAAAGGATTGTAATTGCACTCTGACCCATAATCTCAAGACCTTCTTGCATTGAGCTTCTATTATTAAATGTTTAACTCATCTCCTTACGTTAAGATTCTCGATACCCACTAATTAAATTTAACTACTAATAATTTAATTTAATCGGCATCTTAAAAATTTCTTAAGCCCATCCGCTTAACTTATTTGACCGTTGAATAATTAAATACACCTGCAGCGTTTGACCCGGTCAAAACTTATAAACTTCCTTAAGGGAGTATCATCAATCCCGATCTTTCAAGACATGAATATCGTCACTAATTAATGTTTACCATATAAATAATACTGCTATCCAACTCACCGAGAATATAAACCCATATAAGATCGCACCCTTTAATGAATCAAAATAACGAATATTAAATATACACAAATCAATTAAGAGCATAAGTACTATTCATAATAACCTTTGGGTGTGGATTAATTTCTATAGTCAGTATAAAATAAATTATCCCAATTTGTCACATTCAATACACACAAAGTGTATTAGTACAGAGAGTCGAAATAATATACGGCACTATTATCCATTTCCTCTAATCAAGACAAGCCTACTAAAACTTTATACTACAGTCGTATCGATGGTATGTCTATTTTCATCTAAACTCGGAACATAAAACTTATATTCTGCAAAAACCTAAAATCTAATCTTCTGTGTATAAATCGTACTCTGCACACTAGATTAAATACAATACAGAATATTGGACATCCATGCATAACAGGAAAAGAAATTATATGCATACATTGCTCATAAAGATTCTCATAAAATAAAAAATTAATTTTATTATAAATAAAATTATATACTAAAAATATGATTTTTAGTATACCAACCCTAACATAAACAGACTGATAGAAGATAGACCTTTGAGTTCATTGGAAGTGGAGGCACTTCCAATCTATGAATCCTGTTTAGAGGGTAAGATGACCAAGAGGCCATTTTCGGCCAAAGGCTATAGAGCTAAAGAACCGTTGGAACTAGTTTATTCTGATGTGTGTAGTCCTATGACACTCTGGATTAGAGGTGGTTTTGAGTACTTTGTCAGTTTCATTGATGACTACTCAAGATACGGATACATTTACCTGATGCACCGTAAGTCTGAATATTCTGAAAATTTTAAAAAATTTAAGGCGGAGGTGGAGAAGGGTCTGGATAAAAGTATCAAATCACTATGAACCGATCGTGGTGGAAAATATTTCTTTAGAGAGTTTAGGGACTACTTATCATCGAAGGAGATTATATCCCAGTTAACTGCATCTGGCACTCCACAACAGAATGGTGTAGCAGAAAGAAAGAATAGGACTCTTATGAAAATGATAAGGTCTATGATGAGTTATTCAGGTTTATCCAATTCGTTTCGAGGACTCACATTAGAGACAACGACTTACATTTTAAACTTGGTACCTTCTAAGTCAATACCTTCTACTCCCATAGAATTGTGAACCGGGCATAAGCCTAGTCTGAAACACATTCGAATTTGGGGATGGTCAATACATGTGCTGAAAGAGAACGCAAGTAAGTTGGAACTGAGAACAAAAGTCTATTTCTTTGTGGCGTATCCCCAAATAACAAATGGTGGTTTATTTTATAATCTTAAGGATTAGAAAGTCATTGTTAGCACTAATACCCGATTCTTGAAAGAAAATTACATTATGGACCACAGGCCCAAAAACAATATTGTTCTAGAAGAAATGAGAGAAAATACCAGTAGAATGGAAAAAAAATCACGAGTCACTGATATTTTATTGCCTCGTCGTAGTGAGAGGATTATCGAGACAGGTGCAAATCATGAACAAAGTGCTAATGCACAGGATTCAAATTCTGCACAGTGTGTTACTATTAGTACACAGACACAAGTAGTACCTCGTCGCAGTGGGAGGGTTGTTCATCAACCTGATCGGTATATGTTTTTGGGAAAGTCTTTTGATAAGATCTCGATAGAACTAGATACCGAATCCTGTAACTACAATGAAGCACTTCAGGATAAAGATGTAGATCTTTGGAAAAAGGCTATTCTGAGATGGAATCTATGTATTCCAATCAGGTCTAAAAACTTACAAAACCACCCGAAGGGATAAAATCCATTGAATGCAAGTTGATCTATAAGAGGAAGAGAGAAGCAGATGGTAAGGTTGAAACCTTCAAAGCTAAGCTTGTTGCAAAAGGGTTCACGCAGAAAGAAGGAATTGATTATGAGAAAACCTTTTCGCCGGTATTCATGCTTAAGTCTATCCAGATTCTCTTATCCATTGCTACTCATTTCGATTATGAAATTTGGCAAATGGATGTCAAGGCAGCTTTCCTTAACGGAAGTCTTCATGAATGTATCTATATGGTACAACCAGACGGTTTCATTGCAAAGGGCCAAGAGCACATGCTGTGCAAGCTTAAGAGATCTATTTATGGATTTAATCAGGCATCGAGGTCTTAGAATACTCAGTTTAATCAAGCTATAAAGTCTTATAATTTTGATCAAAATTCAGATAGTCTTGTGTGTACAAGAAGCGTGACGAAAACGTGGTGATCTTTCTAGTACTTTATAGAGATGATATCTTACTCATCGAAAACGATGTGGAAACATTATTTACGATAAAAGTATAGTTATCTAGACAGTTCGATATAAAGGACTTGGGTAAAGCCAGTCACATCCTTGGGATCAAACTTGTGCGAGATTGAAAATAAAAGATGTTGGGCTTATTACAAGCAAAGTATATCGATGATATCCTTGCTCGTTTTAACATGCAGGATTCTAAGAAAGAATTTTTTCTTTTCAGGCATAGAATCATTCTATCCAAGGATCAGTGTCTTAAGACACCTGATGAGATAGAGAAGATGAAGGTAGTTTATTATGCTTCGACAATAGAAAGCCTAATGTATGCAATGCTTTGCACTAGACCCGACTTCTACTTTGTCGTTGGCATGGTTAGCAAATATCAGTCTAACCTAGAACAAGAGCATTGGACTACGGTAAAAAATATAATCATGTACCTGAAAAGAACTAAGGATTATATATTCGTTTACAAGGCAGACAGTCTAGTACCTTTAGGGTACATAGACTTATATTTTTGGTCAGCCAAGGATTCCCGTAAGTCTACCTCAGGATATATGTTTATCTTAAGAGATGGAGCTATAAGTTGGAGGAGTATCAAGCAGTCATGCATTGCTGATTGCACCATAGAGGCCGAGTACGTGGCAGCTTCTGAAGCAGCCAAAGAAGCCGTTTGGCTAAGGAACTTCCTATTGGATCTAGATGTTGTACCTTCAGTTCAGTCAGCTATTACACTTTATTGTAATAATAGTGGAGCGGTTGCAAACTCGAAGGAACCAAGAGTCCATAAGAAAGGAAAGCACATTGAGTGTAAGTATCACCTGATATGAGAAATTGTACAGAGGGGTGATGTTGCTATAACCAAGATTGCAACAGGAGACAACCTTGCAGATCATTTTACAAAGAGCTTACCGACTAAGACTTTTGATAGTCATTTAGAGAGCATGGGAGTCAAATGTATGACAGTATAGTTTTGAGTATAAGTAGGAGATTGTTAAGGTTATATACTGAAAATCATAATTTTTGTATTTAATTTTATTTTTAATGAAATTAATTTTTCATTTTATGATAATCTTAATGAGCAATGTATGCAATATCATTTATTTAATGTTATGCATAGATATCCTATATTTTGTACAGTATTTTAATCTGGTGTGTAGAGTATAACTTATACACAAAAAATCAGATTTTAGGTTCTTGCAGAATATAAGTTTTATATTCACAATTTAGATGGAAATGGACATACCATCGGTACGATTGTAGTATAGAGTTTTAGTAAGTATATCTTGGTTACGGAGAATAGATAATAGTATCGTCTATTGTTCCGACTCTCTATAGTAGTACACTTTGTGCGTATTGAACGGGACATTTTGGGTAATTAATTTTATACTGACTATATAAATTAATTTACACCTCAGAATTATTATGAAGAGTGCTTATGCTCTTAATCTTGAAATAATTATTGATTTGTGTATATTTAATATTAGTTGTTTTGATTCATTAGGGAATGCGATCTTACATGGGTCTATATTTCCGATGAGTTGGATTGCGATATTATGTATATGGTGAATATTAATTATTGACGAAATTCACGTCTCGAATGATCGGGATTGACGATACCATGTTAAGAAAGGTTATAAATTTTGACCGAGTCAAACCCTACAAGTGAATTTGATTATCCGATAGTCAAATAAGTTAAGCAGAAGAGCTTAAGAAATTTTAAGATGCCAATTAAATTAAATTGTCAGTAATTAAATTTAATTGGTGGGTATTGAGAATCTTAACGTAGAGGATGAGTTAAGTATTTAATAACAGGAGCTCAATGCAAGATGGTCTTGAGGTTATGACTTAGAGTGCAATTACAGTTCTTTAGTGGTGTGAATTATAATTTAGTATTTTATGCAAATTGTAAAAATCACTACAAGATTTTCATAATAACAAATACCGTTGTGAGGTTTTCTTAATTACAAAAATCGCTGGATAAGTATCTGTATCACACTAGAAGTTTGAGTCATAATTACTCCACAGGTCCCTACTGTAACCCTATAAATATGCAGATAGGCTGAACCATATTCATAACTTGTCCTCAAGACTAAAGTTGTCTAGGTTCTGCCGGTACGAGTTCTCGAAAGTTCATAGTCCATACTACGTTCGGGAATCACATAAGGGAATACAATTGAAGGTCTAACGGGAGCTTCAACTCGGAATCAAAAATCGTAGTTGGAGAATCGATCAAAAATGTATTCTTCTAAATTAACTGTGGTTGCACAGGTTTTTATTTTGATCGTTCGACATCAAAAATTTTATCTAGAGCTCGTCTTAGTGATTACCCGTCCATTTTTTTTTTTCGAAAATTATTTACAAAAACAATGATCATGTCAATTTTGCCTCTAATATCTTTATGAGAGATGGTTGAAATTGTTTATGTCATTAATAATTTTAATAAATATGATCTTTTCGAATGGTTAAAAAGTAAACATGACATATCCAAAAACAAGTTCAAAAAACAGGATCCATTTAGTTATTTAATATTTTTGTTCGAAAGCCTAAAATAGCATGTTTCATAATAATTTACTTTATAAATATGTGTTTTGTTAAATTCTAGCAAACATCATATGTTTATCCGTTAAATGACAAGACATATGATTTATTAATATAGTGAAGGTGTATGTCAAGAATGTGAATGGGCAGAGTTTCGGAGTCAAAATCAAATTCGACAAAGTGTCGGCACTCTTATGCAAATGTCACACACGACTCTAGACAATTTCCTTCCTTTGGTTGACACCACCTTCACGTACTTCACTATTATGTAATGGGGGTATCTCACCTTGAAATTCTAACTCTGGATTCTTCGCGCCGAGTAGGTTAGGGTCTTCATTCTCTTGTACCTTTTGACACGTGGTTAGCATAGGCAACGGCCCATTGTTCGAAAGCTTTAGCTTCTAAACAAAATACGCATATTCATAACATTAAATAAATAATATAATATAAATATTGCTCATATATAATCTCATTAAAACAAAAATAAGTAACTAATAAAACAAGTACTAAAATCTACTGTACATAAGTATGGTTTTTAGTGTATAGCAATTATATTGTGGTGATAAATTCAGCAAATATTTTCTCCCTCTTAACACATTTAACAAATTAGGCCTTAACTGCTAAGAAAGATTTTTAGTTTTTTAACCAGAAAGCTAAAAAGGCCAACTTTGTTCGTTTAGTAAAAAAGGAAAATAGTTAAGAAGTTAAAATCTCAAATTAAAAATATCAATTTTTAAAACACCCAATTGAAACTCCCACCACATTTAAGAAGAAGAATAATGCTCTTACCTGATAGCTTATTTACTATGTCAACTAAATATAATCATTTATAGGACTTTATAAAAGGATAACATTGTCCAAAACAAAAGGCAAAAAAGCAAATGAGTAAGTTCTATTGTCACTAGAAAAGCTTCTCTATGCACTTGTTTTTTGGCATTATGAAAGTACAGAAAGGTAAAAAAAGGCTAAACTTAATGCCTTTCATATCCAACCCTCACCACAATCTCCCTTAACTCTGACAGGCCTTCGACCGCTGGCGATAACCATGTCCAACCCCTCCCCACCCTCCTTTGCCCTCACCCGATGTCACACCACCTCTCTTTTCTCTCCACAGCCTCATCTACCACCTTTTACGCTCTCAACAGTGGTGCGCTTTCTACCTCCCTTCTTTTTATTTCCTGGGCATCCTATTTCACTCACACCCCTCCCTTTGTTACTCGTGATCTCTCCCTCACTCTAAAAATGTTATAAACAGAATCTATAAACCATACAGATTATACAAAAACAGAGAACCCGAATAATAATCTACACAATGGAAGAAGGGTTATACCTTCTAATTAGTTGATCTCATCTTAGCACATAAATGGAAAACTGATGGATGCGTGTGAACCGAGCTGTTGAATGCATGCAAACCAAACTCGAAGCACCGAAGAACTTCTACCATTCCTATTTGTCTGATCACGAATAGAGAGTGAATTCAATATTTCGTGACCTCAACTCTCTATCTCGGCCACCACTATATTTTGATATCACAAAATGGAAATCAAAACTCTGGTTGCCAAGAGAGTTAAAGTGCATTTATATATACTACGGCAGAGACCTAAGGAGTAATAAGATTTTGGCTCTTTATATAATTAGGAAAATCTAATTCAATTCAAATTAAATTCTTAATTTCATAAATTGTAATTCAAATTATTGAAAATTAATAATTTGCATTCCCGATCTTATCTCAAGTATTATTTCGAGCTCTATGTTATTAATTATTTATTCATCTCCTCAAGTGAAGATTAAAGATATTGTCGATTAAATTAAATCACTAGTAGTTTTATTTAATTGACAACTTCAATTTTCCTTGAGACTTTTCAATTTACTTATTTGATATGTTGAATACAAAACTCGCCTTTAAAGTTGATATAATAAAAACTTTTAAGTTTTCTCAACCGGGTATCATTAATTCTTATGTCAAAATGTGTATTCAATTAATAATTAATATTTACCATAAATGTAATGTCGTTATCCAATTCACCAAGTTTATTAACTTACGAAAGATTTTACTATTTTGTGAATCTAATTAATAAACACTAAATTTATGTATCTAGTAATTAATTATTTGAGTATTAAGAGTATAAGCGCTTTCAATAATTATGATATATTGTTTTTTTACAATCAGTATAAAATTAATTATCTCAAAATGATTTTATTCAATACACACTAAGTATATAACACATCGAATTGGAACTATATCATTTTCTTTAGTCAAAGCAGTTAGACAAATCTACTAAAATACTGTGCAATAGTTCTATCGATAGTGTATCCAATTTCATCTAATATTGTGAATAAAAACTTATTTTCTATAAGATTTGACAATCTATTCTTCCATATGTAACCGAACTCTATATATCAGATAATATACTATATAAAATAAAAAACAAGCATGTATAATATTAAAAAAAGAATGTTGTGCAAAATATTTTCATACAGATGCACATTAAAATAAAAATAATTAATTTTATTAATAAATAAAATCAAAATCAAAATCTGTTACATAAATGTATAACTAGGGCTGGCCCTAACTAATATGAGGCCAAGGCATACATTTAAAAAGGGACCCTATAAATTTTCATACTCACAAATTTCAAAGAAAAAATTATTTCAAGAAATTAAAAAATATATAAATTGTCTTGTTATTCATATTTCTGCAATATTCAATTTACAACTAATATAACATGAAACAAAATCAAAAGTTATAATATCAAAACCAAATAAAAAAATTGAATTAATAGTAGTAAATAATCACTTAAATACTATACCCTTATGGTGTTTTTTGCCATAAAATTATTAATTAACGTTACATAGTGAAGCTTATCTGTCATTTTTTTTCAATAAATAACATTACTAATTAATTTAGTCATTTTTGTGACATGCAGATAAATTTGACCTTAACTTTGAAAATTTTCTTTTTTCTTAAGCAATTGTAACATTTATATTTATCAATATCTTATATACAATTCATGTATAAAAGATATTGAAAAACATCAAAACAACCATAATCATGGGGGCTAAAGCTATAGCTTGAATACTTTTTAATATATAAAATATTATTTCAGGTCTTTGAATTTAGTTATGGGCCCTTTAATTCTAATAATATTTTTCCTTATAAATTTATGCAAGACCTAATAAGAGGTATTAGGAATTTGGGGGCCCAATTTTTTGGATGAAAATTGGGGGTCCAAAGCGGCCGCTTTGTGGATTACACACAAGAGCT
This sequence comes from Heliamphora ciliata, assembly GCA_032360265.1. NCBI lineage: Eukaryota > Viridiplantae > Streptophyta > Magnoliopsida > Ericales > Sarraceniaceae > Heliamphora > Heliamphora ciliata. The sequence continues at coordinate 23,903 of JAUMHN010071372.1, forward strand.
GGCTTTGTGTATAACTTTTAGTATATATTCCTAACAGAAAAACACGTCTAGCTACCTGACCCCCTCTTCTCTTGACGGATGGGTTTTGAGAGTGACAAAGAGATTGCAAGTAAGAGAGGGAGAGTGCAAGTGAAAGGGAATTTTTAGGGAGAGAGAGACGGGAGGCGGTGAGTGTGCATTGGTGGAGAGCATTGAAGGTGACAAGCTAGGCTATGGTGGGAAAAGGAAGGCCAGGGAGGTGGGGCGACGTTTGGAGAGGATAGAGGAGGGTAGGGTAGGGATGGGCATGTTTGTTCGCGGTTGCCAAAAGCCTTTTTGTCTTTTTTTGTATTAGGCATTTTAGATATGAAACGCAGTTGACAATAATCAAAGTGTGTCGATGGGTATGAAGGCATTAGGTTTAGCATCTCGTCCCTTTGTAGCTTCACGAAGTTAAAAAAAAAAAGTGTCTTTGTTTGATAAAATGTTTTTGTTTAGTCACATGTTTTTGTTTAGTTACATTTTTTATTTTTGTTTCTCGCAAAAATCTTCTCCCATAATAGTGAAAATACATTTGTTAACAACATTCATAAAAATGTTTCAAGAAAAATGAGAAAAAGGAGCTATAAAACATTAAAATTCAAAAACAATTAAAAGATGCTTTCCCTCTTCTCCCATCTCTCTTTTTTAGAAAATAAAAAACACGAGTTTCTCTCTTACTCCCTCGGCTCTCTCTCAAATTCGTTCTCTTGGGTTTGCACCTCTGCTCCATTTTCTAGATGGAACTACTCATCAGTTGCAACCACACAAATTCAGCTTCTAATCATTATTATCTTGTTGTGTGCATCCACTGGACCCTAATGTGGCAACTGTTTTCCCCACATGGGTTGCGATCCATTTGCCCCAATACTTCAAGGCCATGAGATATCTAATTTTACCCCTGCAAGTGTTGTTTGCAGCTATTCTGCGTTACAAAAATAGTGTACATCGAGCAATTACCGACGCAAATTGGTCTGAACCATGGGTGGAGGCCGTCAACAGTATATTTCATGGTGGCCTTTGTAAATGTGAAAGTCCCCCCACATGCAAAATTTTTAGGTCGTGTTTGATTGATTAAGTTAATAATTAAAAAATATATAATTTTATATGATAAGTAATCTAATAAAACTTGTAATGAATATATTATTAATATCATATTCTCTTAAAACAATGTATATTTCATATTTTGTGATAATAGTTATCTAATAGATGCATAATCTTTCCATCAATTGTTGAATTCAAATAAGAGAAATATAATTCCAAATTTAATCCAATCAAATAAACATGTCCTTAATGATTTGATCATCTGTGTCCCACGCCATAAAATTGTTCATGTTAGAGAGTTGTAATCGCTATTGTCTATCCAATAAGTCTTCCCAAAAACAAAATTAAACACGGTGGTCAAATGCATTTTAAAGAAAGCACACCAAACAAGTTCTTATTACTTCTTGACCGCGGAAATAATTTTCTGCTCTAGCAACTAAACACATTTTCTCTTTAACACATATATATATATTTTTTTAAATGTAATGAAATAAAAAAAGAGAAATTTTGGCTTTAGTCTTTTTTTTATAGTAGTACTAGATTTAGTCATAACACTTTTTTTTAATAGATTAGATCCCATCAGGTTTAAAATTATTTTATTATGTCTAATATACTCCTATTAAAGATATTATCTCTTCTGATTTTAAATCTTTCCAAAAAAATTTCAAAAATGGCGTATCCCTTAAATCAAGTAACCTCTCTCTCCCTTTCTCTCTCTCTCTCCTGGGTAAAATCACTCGTCGTCATAACACATACAAATGATACACAGTCACATACAAGTGCTACATTTCCAAAACTATTTCATTATACATATAAATCTGACACATTTTTAAATCCACAGATCATTAGTGTTGATATATGTTTCAACTCATTGCAACCAGATGTGACCACTAATATATTTATCAATGATTAATGAAAATATTTTCATAAAGAATATATACCACCGATATATTTCAACTCCAGTTCACTATGCATATGCCACTGATACATTTATCAGTATTAAATATCTATTGTAATATCTTCTTATAACATAGTTTTATATTGATAAAATGTATCAGTGGTTTATGGGAGCTGTGTGCATTTAGCAATAACATGCAACTGATAATTGTATCAGTGTTCAACAGATAAGTGCTTTCAAAATTGTTCAACACATAATTTGCAACTGATAATTGTATTAGTTGCATACTGATTGTATAGAGAATATGTATCAAAAAAATCATTATTGTTGGTGGAAGAGAAAGAAAAAAAGGGGCGGCTGTGAACCAGAAACACCATGTTAGAGAGATGGTGGCGGATCATACCTCATGCAAATCAGGGGGGAGAGAGAAGGATCTAGAAGGCCAGCGTCGTCGAGAAGCGGCAACGGTGGCAAGAAACGGGGGCTGTAGTGCGAAGTGGTCGACACAAACTGATTTTGAAGCGGCGACGGCAGAGGAGGAGCGACGGCAAAGGATAAGGAGCCGACGGAGGAGGACGAGCAGAAGGCGGTGGAGGAGCGGATAGTTGAATATCTTCCATAAACAAGCAGATAAAGTCAATATACGGTGCTATGATTTTATCCTATTATC
>JAUMHN010071478.1:0-26531 GCA_032360265.1 Heliamphora ciliata
AATAAAATTAAATACTAAAAACATGATTTTTAGTATACCAACCCTAACAATCTCCCACTTATACTCAAAATCATGCTAACATATATCTGACTCCCATGCCCTCTACATGACTATCAAAATTCTTAGCCAGTAAGCTCTTTGTAAATGGATCTGTAAGATTGTCTCCTGATGCAATCTTAGTTACAGCAACATCAACTCTCTGTACAATTTCTAGTATCAGGTGATATTTACACTTAATGCGCTTTCCTTTCTTATGGACTCTTGGCTCTTTCAAGTTTGCAACCGCTCTGCTATTATCACAGTAAAGTGTAATAGTCGACTGAACTGAAGGTACCACATCTAGATCTGACAGAAAGTTCCTGAGCCAAACGGCCTCCTTGGCTACTTCAGAAGTTGCCACATACTCGGCCTCCATAGTAGAATCAGCAATGCAAGACTACTTGATACTCCTTCACATTAAAGCTCCACCTCCTAAGGTAAACACATATCCTAAGGTAAACTTACGGGAATTCCTATCAGACTAAAAATCTAAGTCTGTGTACCCCAAAGATACTATACTGTCTACCTGGTAAACCAACATATAATCCTTAGTGCTTTTCAGGTACTTGATTATATTCTTTACCATAGTCCAATCCTCCTGCCCTAGGTTAGACTGATATCTGCTAACCATGCTAACGACAAAACAGATGTCAGGTCTAGTGCAAAGCATAGCATATATGAGACCTTCTACTTCTACTGTCAAAGCATAAAGAACCGCCTTCATCTTCTCTATCTCATCAGGTGTTTTAGGATACTGATCCTTGGATAAAGTGATTCCATGCTTGAAAGGAAAAAACCCTTTCTTAGAATCCTGCATGCTAAAATGAGCAAAGATATCATCGATATATTTTTCTTATGATAAGCCCAACATTCTTTGTTTTCGATCTCGCACAAACTGGATCCCAAGGATGTGACTGGCTTCTCCCAAGTCTTGCATATCGAACTGCCCAGATAACCATACTTTAACCGTAGATAATGTCCCCACATCGTTTCTGATGAGCAAGATATCGTCTACATAAAGTACGATGAAGATCACGACGCTTCTGTCACGCTTCTTGTACACACAGGACTCATCTAGACTTTGATCAAAATCATAAGACTTAATGGCTTGATTAAACTGAGTGTTCTAAGACTTCGATACCTACTTAAGTCCATAAATGGATCTCTGAAGCTTACACAACGTGTTCTTGGTCCTTTGTAATGAATCCGTCTGGTTGTATCATATAGATACACTTGTCAAGATTTCCATTAAAAAAAGTTGTCTTGAAGTCCATTTGCCAGATTTCGTAATCGAAATAAGCGATAATGGATAAGAGAATTTGGATAGACTTAAGCATTGCTACCGACGAAAAGGTTTTCTCATAATCGATCCTTTTTTTCTAAGTGAACCCTTTAGCAACAGGTTTAGCTTTGAAGATTTCAACCTTCCTATCTGCTCCTCTCTTCCTTTTGTAAATCCACTTGCATCCAATGGGTTTTATCCCTTCGGGTGGTTCTACAAGTTTCCAGACCTGATTGGAATACATAGATTTTATCTCTGAATTCATAGCCCTTTGCTAAACATCTGCATATTTGTCTTGAAGTGCTTCATTGTAGTTACAGGACTCGGTATCTAGTTCTGCCAGGATCCTATCAAAAGACTCTCTCAAGAATATATGCCGGTCAAGTTGATTAACAACCCTCCCAGTACAACGAGGCACTACCTGTGTTTGTGTACTAACAGTAACACGCTGTGCAGAATCAGAACCTTGTGCGTCAGCACCCTGTTCTTGATTTGCATCTATCCTGATAATCCTCCCACTACGATGAAGTAATGGGATATCAGTGACTTATTCTTCTGTTCTACTGGATTTTCTCTCAATTCTTCTAGAACAATATTGTTTTTGGACCTGTGATCCATTTTATAATCTTCTTCCAAGAATCGGGCATTGGTGCTAACAATAATCTTATGATCCTTAGGATTATAAAATAGACCACCCTTCATTCTCTTAGGATACCCTATAAAAAAAATAGAATTCTCTCCTCGGTTCTAACTTACCCATGTTTCCTTTCAGCACATGTGTTGGACACTCCTAAATCCGAATGTATTTCAGACTAGGCATATACCCGGTCCAAATTCTGTGGGAGTAGAAGGTACTGACTTAGAAGGTACCAAGTTTAGAATGTAAGCCGCTGCCTTTAAAGCGAGTCCCCAAAACGAATCGGGTAAATCTGAATAACTCATCATGGACCTTACCATTTCCATAAGAGTCATATTCCTTCTTTCTGCTACACCATTCTGCTACGGAGTGCCAGGTGCAGTTAACTGAGTTGTAATCCCCTCTGATGACAAGTAGTCCTTAAACTCTTCAAAGAGGTATTTTTCACCACGGTCAGATCGTAGTGATTTGATACTTTTACCCAAATACTTCTCCGCCTCTGCCTTGAATTCTTTGAATTTTTCAAAGTATTCAGACTTACGGTGCATCAGGTAAATGTATCCATACCTTGAGTGGTTATCCATGAAACTGACGAAGTACTCAAAACCACTTTTACCCCAGATTGTCATAAGACCACACACATCAGAATGAACCAGCTCCAACGGTTCTTTAGCTCTATAGCCTTTGGCCAAAAAGGACCTCTTGGTTATCTTACCCTCGAAGTAAGATTCACAGACTGGAAGTATCTCCACTTTCAATGAACTCAAAAGTTCTTCTACTACCAGTCTGTTTATCATTTTTAGATTAATATGAACCAAACGTAAGTGCCAAAGAAATGTTTGGTTCATTAAAGAAGAAAATTTTTTCTTATATGGTAATATAGATGTATTATTCATTTCAGTTAGTTGCAATGTAGGAGAGATTAGAGTAATAATATAAAAATCATCCACCAATGTACCAGAATAAATAACCCGTTTATTATCCTTAATAACCATAGAGTTATTAAAATAAATCAAATATCCATCTTTAGCCAATCTAGAAACAGAAACTAAGTTTCTTCTAATGGCAGGTACATAAAAATAATCTCTCACTATTAAAATCCGATCTCTACCAAAACTGAGAGTGACATCTCCTACTGCAATTACTGTTACCTTTGTATTATTGCCCATATGCAAGTAAATCTCCCCATCACTAAGTTATCGGGTTTTTTAGAACTCCCGCAATAAATTGCAGACATGATTAGTGGCTCTCGTATCTACAAATCAGGTACCGGTAGATAACACCGCTAAACATGTTTTCATAACCAGTGAACAAAAATTACCCTGTTTGTTCTGCCTTCTGAGAAATACTGGACATAACTTTTTCTAGTGCTTGGTTGCAGTGAAAATATCTGTCTTTCGGCTTTTTCACACCAGTCCGTAGCCCACTACTACCTTGAAAACTGTGTCTTCCTATTTTTGAATTTTTTTCTTCTTCATACCTTTCGACCCAGAGGAAGAATCTTTTTCAAAAACAAACACATTTTCTGGTATTGAAGGAATGCCATTTGTAGTTAAAACTATATCCAAGTTACATTTTTAGTCAATAAAATTCTGTCCCGTAAGTTTATTTTCTTTGAGTATAGAAGCGAGTGGGTTGAAATCCATTTTAATCTGGAGAATCACATAATTAAAAAAACCGTTAATTAAGATAAGCAAAATTTTGAATTTATTTTAATTTGGTTCTTTCTACCATTTTAAAACTAATTCACCAGCAACCTGGTAGCTTGAGAATAGTATGCCTCGATGGGAGAACGTCTACTATCTTTCATAAGACCAGATAGGCCAATTCTTTTTAATTTTACTATCTAGGCAACTGACCATACCAAGTAAAATTAAATAGATGACATAGTTTCAGTCCTATATATAATAACAGCGACTCAGATAGAGAGGATACTATAATATACAGCTAAATGTTAACTATCATCTAATCCCAAATCAATTGATTCGCAATGAACCCTTCAGATTAAGAAGTGATCCACACTAACAATTATTCAGAATTATCCCGATGAAGAGGAAGGTCTTACTGCCAACATGTAAGGTTTAATTGCATCACCTATAAGTTGGTGATGGAGACCGCAGGATTTATCCGTAAATAAATTTTCTCTCCTACTTAGATTTTTAAAATATTTTTGAGGGTTATAAAAATTTGTTTAATTAAAATAAATTTATTAATTTAGAAAGTCACACGATTTGAAAGAATCAAACATCTTTCCATGTACACGATTCCAAATATTCTAATTTATCAAACCATCCTTTCGTGTTTAAATGCGTAAAAAATAAAATTTCATAGATGCACAGTTTTTTCTTCAAATTTTTAGCTAAGATAGTGATTAAAGGTATTTATTTATTTTATTTTTTATTTCACATTTTTTAAAAAATAATAATTTATTTTAATTAAATATTTTTTTAATTAATTAATTCAAAATCCAGAATTAATTCTCACATTTTTTCAAGTTATCTGATTTTAAAAAAAATCATCTTCAATGTGATATTTTGTGAAAAAAATAAAATACCTAAAGTTTTTTTATTTAATTAAAATTAATTAATTAAAAAAACTTAATTTTATTTTTTATTACAAAATATTTTGATTAAAATCGAATTTTCGAATTAATTAAATTAACAGGATAAATAAAATAGATATGCAATCATCCACGCAGTTCATATATATATATACATAAACACGATATGCATATATCCCGATTTTATGATCCAAGTGAAACACTAAGGTATTTTAGTCTTCCTAAGAGAATCAGCTGTTTCAATCCCTGTTCGCCTTTTATTTAGTGTCTCGATTGCATCAACTCCCCTGATACTATCTAATATATCAATGTATATCATACCAATCTCGTATATATCATAATATACATCAAAATTAGTCTCGAGAGAGAGAAAGTCACCGGCACCACCTTGTTGCCACCTTTAGGCGGCTCCGTCGCCTCATCCGGGATCAGTTTTCAACGAGCTTTATACTGTTGGAAATCTTTCAAAATATGAGAATTTTTCGTCAAAAAATTTGCTGGAAAACTGTCCCAAAAACAGCTGAAAAAACTATCCGAACAACAAAAAATGCTGCTGGCCGCAACAGTACTGCGCAGTCAACTTTTCAGGGCTTTTTCGACCTCTTTTCGAACTCGGTTTTCGACATATTTTATATTAAAAGAAAGCTCTCAAAAAGTACTACTTTTTTATTAAAAAAACTGCTTAAAAGTAGCTCAAAAAATTGCCAAAAACACTGCCCAAAGCTACTACCGCCACACCCAGCGCCACCGCCTTTAATCGCCAACTTCCTGAGGCCGTTCTGGCCTCATACGAACTCCGTTTTCGTGTTCTTGAACATGTTCAACCTGTTCTTAAATAATCTAAATATATATTTAAAAATATAAAGCTAGCTATTGCATCGATTCTATGTCCCGAAGGCTCACATTCAATCTATCTCGGTCAAGCCCCGTGATTAAAAAAATAATTATCATTTACACCATTCAATCAAACATGAAAAATAAATGATGATCATAAAATCGGGATTAGAACGCTTGCAAAACAAAGTTAGCAACAGTTCTAAAACTATCCAGCCCCGATAATCAAAAATAAAAAATAAAACAGCTCTGATACCAATTGTTAGAGGTAAGACTGTCAAGATCTTTGTTTTTGTAAATGATTAACGAAAAACATTAACTGGATAGGCAATAGCCAAAACTGGCTCCAGATAAAACTTTTGATGACGAACGATCAAAATAAAACTCGTGCATCCGAAGCTAATTTAGAAGAATATCTTTTTACCGATTGAATCTTTAACTATGATTTGAATCCAAGTTGAAGCTCCTGTCAAATCTTCTACTGTATTTTTTATGCGATTCCCGGATATAGTGTGGGCTATAATCCTCCGAGAATTCGTACCGACAGAACCAAGACAACTTTAGTCTTATAAGACAAGTTATAAAACTGGTTCAGCCTACCCGCATATATATAGGGCTACAGCAAAGATCTTATGAGTAATTATGAGTAAAACTTCCAGTAGAACATAGACACGTATCAGCGATTTCTACAATTAAGCAAACCTCATAGCGGTATCTGTAATTATGAAAAAGTAGCAGCGATTTCTACAATTTTCATAGAACACTGAATTACAGTTCACACCACTAAAGAAATATAATTACACTCTGACCCATAATCTCAAGACTATATACCATTAAGCTCATGTTATTAAATTCTTACCATTTCTCCCCACGTTAAGATTTTCAATACCCACTAATTAAATTTAATTACTGACAATTTAATTTAATCGGTATCTTGATATTCCTTAATCCCTTCTGCTTAACTTATTTGATCGCTGGATAATTAAATACACCTACAAAGTTTGGCCTGGTCAAAACTTATAAGTTTCTTTAAAGGGGTATCGTCAATCTCGATCTTTCGGGACGTGAATTTCGTCAATAATTAATATTCACCATATAAATAATACCGCTATCCAACTCACCATGAATATAAACCTATATAAGATCGCACCCTCTAATGAATCAAAATCACGAATATTAAATATATGCAAATCAATAATTATTTCAAGATTAAAATGATAAACGCTATTCATAATAATCTTGGAGTGTAAACTAATTTATATAATTAGTATAAAATTAATCACCACAAATCTCCCGTTCAATACACACAAAGTGTATTAGCACAGAGAGTCGAAACAATAGACGATACTATTATTTGTTCCCCATAACCAAGACAGGCTTACTAAAACTTCATACTGCAGTCGTATCGATATTATATCTATTTCCATCTAAACTGTGAACATAAAACTTATATTCTACAAAAACATAAAATTTGATCTTCTATGTGCAAACCGTACTCTACACACCAGATTAAATATTATACAAATTATCGGGCATCCATGCATAACATTAAAAAAATAATAGGCATACATTACTCATAAAGATTCTCATAAAATAAAAAATTAATTTTATTAAAAAATAAAATTAAATACTAAAAATATGATTTTCAGTATACCATCCCTAACAATAACAGTCTAAGAGTTTTTTTGACAGCCACTAGCATCGGACCTATCCAGTCTGAAGGTCAGTTGACCAATAGACCTCCCTTGTTTAATGGAACAAACTACAATTATTGGAAGGCAAGAATGAGAATCTATATGCAAGCCGTAGACTACGACCTTTGGAGAGTTATCATAAATGGACCCAGAAGACTTACCACGACCATTGAAGGAACAATCATTCCTAAACCAGAAAATGAATGGACCAAAAATGACATTAGAGAGATTTAAAAGAAGGCTAAAGCTATGAATATCCTATATTGTTCTCTTGACCCAAATGAATTCAATAGGATCTCAACATGTGACACCACTAAGGAAATATGAGATAGACTTGAATTTACCCATGAGGGAACTAACCAAGTCAAAGAGTCCAAAATAAGCATGCTTGTTTATAACTATGAATTATTTAAAATGAAGCATGATGAAACCATTCTTCACATGTTTACTCGTTTGACTGATATTATCAATGGACTAAAATCTCTTGGCAAGATTTATTCCAATGCAGAAATGGTATTTGATGAAACTAACCTTGGTTCTTCAAAAGAATTTTGTGAAGATAATTTGATTAATATAGAAAAAGGTGTTAAAAATATCTTCATTGAAGACCTAAATGAGCCAAATCAAGAGAAAACTTCAAATCCTCAACGAAATGAAGTTTAACAGGCTGCTAGACCTTCAAATCCTGAAAAGCCAGATTTACCCAAAGATTGGAGATACGCTCATGGTCACCCAAAAGTTCTTATCATTGGTGATCCATCTTAAGGTATCAAAACTTGAACTTCTCTACATAATATTTATGGTAATCTAGCATTTCTTTTCCAGACTGAATCAAAATATTTTGAGAAAGCTGAAAATAATGAGTTTTGGACCTTGGCTATGCAAGAAGAGTATAATCAAATTGAAAGAAACAAGGTTTGGACATTAGTCCTAAGACCTAAGGAACACTCTATTATCGATACAAAATGGGGTTTTAGAAACAAAATGAATGAAAATTGAGTAGTTCTTATGAACAAATCTCGATTGGTAGCCCAAGGTTACAATTTAGAAGAAGGCGTCGATTTTTATGAGACTTTTGCTCTTGTGGCTAGAATTGAATTCATTAAGATGTTGCTTGCTTTTGCATGCTTTAAAAATTTCAAACTCTTTCAAATGGATGTCAAATGTGCCTTTTTAAATGGTTTTATCTCGGAGAAAATTTTTCTGAAACAACCTCCTAACTTTGAAAATCCAAATTTTTCAAACCATGTTTACAAACTTACTAAAGCTTTTTATGGTTTAAAGCAAGCACCTAGAGCATGGTATGAAAGGCTAAATAAATTCTTGATTGAAAATAAATTTTTTAGAGGAAAAATTGATACCATTCTTTTCATCAAATCTCAAGAAAATGATATGCTAGTTGTCCAAATTTATGTTGATGATATTACTTTTAGTGCAACTAACGAATCTCTTTACAAGGACTTTGCTAAATGTATACAGGAAAAATTTGAGATGAGTATGATTGGAGAACTCAACTACTTCCTTGGACTTCAAATCAAGCAAACACAAGATGGAATATACATCAATCAAGCTAAGTACACAAGGGACCTATTGAAGAGGGTTGACATACTGAAAGTAAAACTCATGGGAATCTCGATGTGTCCTACAACAAAACTTGACAATGATAAAAATGGTAAAGCAGTAGATGAAAAATGCTATAGAGATATGATCAGATCTCTACTATACTTAACTGCTAGCCGTCCTAATATTATGTTTAGTGTTTGCATGTGTGCTAGATTTTAATATAACCCTAAAGAATCACATGTGACCACCTTTAAACGCATATTTAGATACCTTTTAGGTACACAAAACCTAGGATTATTCTATCTTAGAGAAATAGTTCTTGAGTTATTTGGCTATTCAGATGCTGATTTTACCATATGTAAAGTGGATAGAAAAAGTACAAATAGAGTATGTCAATTCTTAGGACACTCACTAATCTCATGGTTTAGCAAGAAATAGAACTCAGTAGCCTTGTCTATAGCCAGTCTGTGCACATAGTAGCTGGTAGCTGTTGTGCACAAGTTCTTTGGATGAAACAATAACTAGAGGACTATGGTTTTTGCTTAGATCATATCCCTATAAAATGTGATAACACTAGAGCAATCAATATATCTAAGAATCCAATACAACACTCCAGAACAAAACACATTGAGATTAGACATCACTTTATAAGAAATCATATATGCAAAAAGATAACATTAAACTTGAATTGTTAAACACAAATTACCAACTTACGGACATATTCACCAAGCCATTAAATGAAGAAAGAATATGCTATATAAGAAGAGAACTTGGTATGCTATATGCTCTTAGTTGATGATCAAAATGCCATACTAACCATGTCTTTTCAATGCATTTCAATACTTTTTATATTCTAAAGTGATATGTGAAAAGTGTTGACCCTACTTGAAAAAGTGTCGACACATATGTGCTTGAATTAACTCAAAGCTATATAAAAGAGACACAGTGAGAAAAAGTGTCGACCCATTTCTATATAGTATCGGCTCAATTTCGATGTCTTGCTCTCGATAAATTTAGGTTGACCCAAAACTTAATCGTGCCGACTCATATAGCCAAAAGTGTCGGCCCTTTCTGAAAAGGTGTTAGCACAATTTCTAATTTTGGACACCCACACTCGCGAAAAAAAGTGTCGACTCAAAAGTTGTTTGTGTCGACACAAATCTTTTTACCTATTTAAGAGGCACCGGTCGCCCACTGTTTGCGTCGTTTCCTCTCTCTCTCCTTAACTGTTCATCTCACGCCGTTTTTCCCTCCTTTTGAAAAATGAGTCGACCCATCATCTTCTCTCCTCTCTTCGATATCTCTTCTCAATCCAAGATGACTGCTTGAACAATGGGAAAAGGCAGCAAATGAACCGTGCATGAGGACTCGTTTACTTCTCCTCGTTTATGTATCTCTTCTCCTCTCTTCGATATCTCTTCTCAACCCTAGGGCACAAAATAAGAAAAAGACATCGACAGCGACAGGAACTACGACAATAGAGATGTCAGAGTCCCTAAACTTCAAGTCAAATAAGTTCCAAAGACTTTACTTCTCCTCGTTTATGTATCATAAGGTAATCCCAGGATGTTTTATCGATTTCTCTTACTTTGATTCTATTGAAATGCGCTTTAGAGATTTGGTCTCAAGTGTCGGGTGGGAGAGACTATTCCAAAATCATGACCCTCACTATCCCACGCTCGTAAAGCTTTTCTATGCACATTTCCACATCGCATCTATACCTAGCACCACCATTACCTCTTGGGTGAATGGAATCGAAATCTACTGGACCTCTTCTATTCTTAATGAAATTCTATGTGTGCCTGAGGGTGATATATTTGTTTCTTACAAAGCGAATAAGAGATCTATCGAAATAGATAGATTTTCTTTTCATAATGCAGTACAAAAAATATTTGAGGTCGATGAAGTCGATCCCTCCAAACTCCTAGAGGCCAACTCACTCAAACTAGAAATGAGAATCCTTCACCACATGGTCAACCATATCTTTTTTCCACAAATTGGGAAGTTTGTGGATGTCTCATACATGCACATTTTCATAATGTGATGTATTCTTGAGCAGAAGAACCTAGAATTAGGGTTTCTCTTTATTTCAGACATACTCCAATCACATGGCAAATCCAACTCATCGCTCTCCCATGCTATGTTCTTGACAAAAGTTTTTTGCCATTTTAGCATTGACCTTTTTGCTGAAAAAAATGGTTCCTTTTCGAAACATGACCTATATGGAGCTTCTACTTTAAAACACATGTAGATTTCTAAAATTGATGGAGTCTGGACCACCTGCCATGGTACTTTATCCATTCCTAGAAATCCCTCTACCTCACGAGACTTCTCTCCAATTAGAGTAAATTTTGATTCCTCTACTCCACCATCTACTAGGACTGACACACCAGGACCTTCATATTCTCCCTCTTATGCTCCTTCTCCTCCTGCACATGTTGATGCTTCACTGCTCCTCTTGCCTCCTCTACTACTTCTCTAGTTAATCTTTATGAAGTTGTGTCTTTGGTTAAAGGTTTATCCTTTTCTTTGACCTTTTTCCAAACCAAAATTGACCAAGACATATTTGACCTCAATAGCACTATATCCTCTTTATCTGACAAAGTAAAACATTTGAACAAGACCAACCGTGGCCTTCGGTGTGATGTTAAAAATGAATTTGATGCTCGGAGAGCCCTTTGCAAGACAATGAATGACAGCATTATCTCCATAGTCAACTATAATAAGGCAATCCTTCAGCAGGTATACAAAGAATATAACCAAGGCATTATCACCGTCGTGCAAGCTAACTCGAGAAAAGTGAAAGAACACCTTCAATGGATTCGGAAAGCATGAAGCAAGCAGTTTAAGACAAAGAAAACAAAAGAAAAAAAGGCTACTCGACTTCGGCGTGAAGCAGATCTTGCTTTAGTAGCTACTTTGGATGCCATGGCTGCTGCGAAAAAGAAAGACGAATGTGCATTCTCCTCCGAAGAAAAAGCCTCTGAAAGACGCCAGAAGCAAGAAGAGAAAAAGAAATTCAAAAAGTTTATAGATGATCAATGACTTCAACCCTTTGATAATTTCAAAAGAGGAGAAGAAAAGGTAAGGAAGGAAGAAGTGGAGAAGAAGTGAAACATTTACAAACATTTTAACATTTAGAAGTTTTTATGGTTGATATGAAGGAGAAGTTGTAACTTTAACATACATTATTTTTTTGTGATGATTGGTTGTGTGTTGAATGGTTAGAACATATTCTCTTTTATGATTATGGATGAATGTTTATATGATTGTGAATGTGAAATCCTTGTTGAAATTCCTTTTGATAGTATGCTCTCTATATATATATTTTATGATTAATGTTTGGGATTTGAAAAATATTTCGAACATCCTTGATTTGATGCACAAATTTTAATAAATTCAGAATACTTTTGAATTAAAATTGCAAATCATCTTACAAATGTATATTACACTATTGTTGTATGCCAAGCTATTGTGATTACATTTTCTATTTAAGGCATAACGATAAGGGGAGAACCCTTATTGAAAATCTTTTCAAAATATTTTCTATAAATATTAAAATTGATGTAATCATCAAAAAATGAGAGATTGTTATCCCAAAGGCTTTTTATTTAAATTTTGATAATTTTTACAATTTATTTTCTAAGAATAAATTGATTTAAAAGGATAATATTTAATATTTTCAAAAAGGTGGTGTTGACACAAAATGATAATTGAGTTGACACATTTAACCATATAAGATGACTCATCTCTCAAATAGATTGACACTTAAGTATTCTTGAATGAGAATATTTTGTATTGACCCTAATTGATATTTGAGTCAACACTTTAAGGCTAAGAATATTTGAAGATCTCAAGTGTGTCAACACCTTTGAGCAAATAAGTTGACACCCTAACATGTTCGTTGAAAATGTTTCAGATATCAAAACTTTGAGTCGACACAAATGAAGTTTGAGTCGACACAAAAGAGTCGAGTCTTTCTGTACTCAAAAAGAGTCGACACAAACTAAGTTTGAGTTGACACTAAAGTGTTTCCTCACTCTAGTTATCGAAAATTTTGAGTCGACATAAATTGAAAATGAGTCGACACAAAAGTACCGTGGCCGCTTGCAGATTTTGTGAGTCGACTCATATTGAAGACAAGTTGACATAAATATACCGAGCCCGCTTGAAGAAATCTTTAGTCGACACATAAGTCCATTTGAGTCGACACAAAATCACCGAGGGTTCCTACACTTTTTAGTGTCGACAGAAAAGGTAAAATGAGTCTACACAAAAAGGCCCTTCCGAAAAGCTAAAGAACAAATTGAGTCGACACCAAACCATTCGTGCCGACACTGTTGTGTTGGTGAGAAGAATGCAGAAATCGTGTTAATACCACAGAAGATCTGAGTCGACCCAATCACTTGAAGAACCATGCTCTAGACGTTTTGTGTTGACCCAAAAGTAAATGTGTCGACAACTGCGACAAAATTCAAAATACGCAGCAAAGTTCAACGGTTGAATTTTTTACATTAAATGCTCCCACTTACCTCCAACAGTCATGAAACTTTAAGAGCTTATATAAAGAGTTACTCCCTAGCATTTAAAAAATCTAGAGACCTATATTCACTGCTGTATTACTTGATTCAAAGTCAAAACTCTTCAAGCTCTCATTTATTGTTCATAACTCCAACTCTTATATCTCATCTCTTTACTTCTCATTTATTGTCAATTATTTTCGTAAAGAGAGTGAGTGCTACTTATTAAATCATCTCATTTATTGTATCCAATGGTGAGTCACCCTTTGTCCTTTGAGTGAGTGGGTAAATCTTAACAAAGAAGAACTAAGTGATTAGAAGAAAAACAGGGGCGTGTTTTTTGTAGGATCGTCTTAAAGTTGTAAAAAATTTTGAATGCACTCGTAAGCATTCTAAATTAGTGAAATTCTCGAGTAGAGTCTTGAGGAGTGGACGTAGGCTTGGAAGAAGCCGAACTACTATAAATCTTGGAGTTTGGTTCATTTTCTCTATCCCGAATCTCTTTAATATTTGCATTGTTTTATTCTTTGTTTATATTTATACTTGCTATATTTGTTTGCAATATTATAATGTCTTTGAAAAAGTTTTTGAAATTATTATTATCCTTTTAAAACCCAATTCACCCCCTCTTGAGTTGTCTAAAATTAACAATAAGTGTGACTGGGTAGGCAACAAAAAGGGAATTAGAGTAGATGAGCTTGGTGTTCCCTCTTATGGTTTAAGCAGTTTAGCAAGTTAAAACTATGTAAAATTTTGAAATTATTTTTTAAAAAAATCTATTGCAATTTTTTAAAAAAATTATGCTTAACACGTTAAGCAAAAGGTCAATTATAAACAACATTATTTATTCACTAAGAATAATAATATAATTAAGTATCTCTAATAATAATATTTATAATATATATTTATCTAAAAAATATTTATAGCAGAAGCAATCAATTTCATAAATACTTTAACTTATTCATTATAAATTATTATATATATATATATATATATATGAGATTATAATTCCTCGTATGAAAGAACGTAATAACTAATAGATATCCTAAGTAGGTTGAGTTGGGTTGATGGCGAGTTGAAGAAATATAACTCACCTTTTTTTTCACTAAATTCACCCAATTCAATCCACTCACCCATATAAACTTCACGAATTAAGGTGGGTAGATGCGAATTATTAGGTTAAAACAAGTTGATAAATTATCTACACGACCTTAATAGATAGAGTAATTATTCAATAGTCTCAGAGTACTATGTAACATTATTTACATGATACTCCCAATCAATAACGTGGTGAAAAGCACTTAGAGTATAACAATATTGATCGACCTTTGTTTGATAAGTGAACAAAACAAAAGAAACCCACATAATGTGCATTGAACATTATCATTTATTAAGAGTGTAATATGTCATCTCTTACATAGTACTCTAAGGCCTAGTTTGATGGTCAATGTAGAAGGTGGGATTGAATTTCAAGTCTTGTGGGTCCATTAATACTTTGTCTGGTTGTTACAAAATGAGTTCAATTAATAGTATGGTTGAACTACTAATCCCTCCAAATGAGTGGATTGCTAATATTCACCTGAGACGGGCATTCCTAATTCAGTCCATCTAAATTGGCATTTGATTTCATTATTACCGTTACCAAACTACCTGTGAATCATATGAAACATTAGTTACACCACTTCACAGAGAGAGATCACCATTTGGTGAGAGGATTTTGCGGGAGGCTGTAAAGAGGGTTTCGTGAGTAGGTTTGGCAAGTAATGCTAATGTGCTCACCAATCTTCGGTGAAGATGAAAATCTAAGCCAAAACCCAAGTCATGGTTGTTGATGATACCTCAATAGTGGAAGTAGGGGCGCCGGACTTCGACCAACTAACGTATTCTCTTCCGCCTCCCTACAAAGACAAAGTCAGGACTAATACCAGTGGGGTACTGGCCGAGTACCCTCTGATGCTTAAGTCAGTTCCTTGTGTATGTTAGGGTGCTAATCCAAAAGTAGTCATTCATAGAAGAAAGAACGTACCTTAGTAAGAGG
Organism: Heliamphora ciliata; assembly: GCA_032360265.1. Lineage (NCBI taxonomy): Eukaryota > Viridiplantae > Streptophyta > Magnoliopsida > Ericales > Sarraceniaceae > Heliamphora > Heliamphora ciliata. The sequence continues at coordinate 15,168 of JAUMHN010071478.1, forward strand.
GAGTTATGGTTAATATATAGAAGAGAATCCTCCATGAGATTAGGTCAGATCCTATAATTTATGCCGGGGAGATCGTTATCATTTCAAAAAATCAGCCTCCTCCTCATAAGGTGGGCGCATATCCTGAATCATCGGAGGCACTTATGGACCGACTCGGTGCCCATCTTCTCGGTCATTCTACCCGGTCAACCCGTTTAGGCTTAGGTTCGCACCATTTTATCAGGCATATTCACTCGAACGTGGTCATTAGTCGGTCGGACATGGCTGACCCCATCAAATGTCCTCTCATTCCCGAGGTGCCACTGTTTAAGCGCTTTAGGGAATGTAGCTCCAGGTTAATCGTTGCGAGTTTGGTGGTCGTCCACATTTATTTCGTCGGCGCCACCGAATACGAGGCATCTGCTCATTTAATGTCCATCCATTAGGCTTTTGCGTTCAGAAAAGAGGGGGTGAATGATCCGACACCCATCACCATCTTAGCAGTGTTATCTCGCACGTTCAATGATCCTCCATGATTGTATCTAGGGCCATTGAATCTCTCTAGCGTGCTTACATCTTGAGCGTCCGTTTGTGCACTATATAACCGTCTTACTTTCAAACTTGTTTTCATTTTAGATAACATGCTTTCATCCTCTTCCCTTAAGAATTCAGAGACTGCTTGAGTATTCCCGGCCTCTTCGCTAAGTCCCTTTTTACTCCTCTATTGCATTACTTCCATAATTTTGGCTCCTTCCATTCTGCGTTCGTATTTCTTGCACCGCACTTCGTACATTTTGCGTTTTTACAAGCACATTCCCTCAATGTCTTTTTTCGCCACGAACATTCCTCATTTCCAGGAGCTGCTCGTCAAGACCTTTATCTTTGCCAAATATCTTCTTTTCATCATCAGAATGGATACCAAGGACTTCCCACTAGAAGTCGAGTTAGCCTCTGATTATGAGAGAACTCACTCTGTCTCTTCCTAATTGAGGGTAGGGGCGAGAGTTCTCATCTTGCCACCCTTCATTTAGCAAGTTCCTCTAAGGCTCTTGCTTTCGAGTCAGTCCCTTCTACTCTTAGGATATCCGACTTAGAACGCCTACGCGAGAAGTACCTCAGCCCTTCGACAGTGCGCCTTAAGAAGCCCACCTCTGGTGAAAGGGCCTGTTCCTTCTCTATGAGTGCATAGTGTTATGAAAAGATATTACTGGGGGAAAAGTCATCTGTCAGTCGAACAGTTTCTTCATTGCTACCGACCGAAGGAAAAACAACTAGGGTGGTATTATTTTCAGTCTAGGTCTGAAGATGGGGCACTCATCTAGGGATGCCTGTCTTCAAATAAGCATTAGAAAGGTCAATTCTTTTTCATTTTTGGGGAAGGATGGGAGATCCAAGACTGGGAAGAACTGGGTCCTCAAGCCTCTAGAATTCAGAGGGTATGGGGGGATCCTCAGTTGGGCAGCATTATTGCCAAGCCTGATCTTGATGCTAAGGCGAAGGCCCGAGTGGATGCGGCTAAGCAGTTTGAGGATCGCTTGTACAACCAACTAGTTACCAACAAGAAACTCAGTGCCCACATGCTGGGCCCTCATGTCCCCCGTGAGGCCTATTATCCTTTTATTTCCATTTATAGGTATCTTTCTATTTTACCGCTTTCTTATGCTTTTGATCTTGTCAAAGATGTCGAAGAAAGTTGACAAAGCCTTGATGGTCAAGGTCCATGTTCGAGCTGTTGAGGATGCCGAACCGGCTACTAACAAGAAACCTCAATTTTTGTTGAGGGGAAAGACTTTGCCTGCTCTGACCCTTCGTGACTTGTCAGTGGTCCCAAAGAAAGCAGCGACGGAGAAAGAAGTGGTGGATCTGGGGGGCCCCTCTTCACCTAACCTCCCAATCGTCGAACCAGAGATAATGACCATCCCATCTCCTTCTATCGATGCTGTACCTGTGTCGGCTCTCCCTACTTCTTCAGCTCAAACTCCGCCTCATTCATCCTTTAGCCTGGCTCTAGGTGACATTATGAACGACTTTGATATTGCTCATTCGAAGATACAAGGGTTCATTGGCAAGGACTTGGAGATGCTGAACACCGTTGCCACCAGCAGGATAGCTCGAGAACTCCTTCTTGACCTCACCCGAGTGAGTTCTTCGCATTTTTCTTCCTTTTTTTTCCTTGTCTTTTGCACATTAGTCTCTTCTTATGCTTATATATATACTTTTTTTACAAGTTTACATGCGGTCAATCCATCTTTCTAATCGATGCAACCAGCGTGAGAAGAATCTTTATGATGGCATAGCCCTCGCCACTTCACTGAAAGAAGAGCGGATAAGGTTATCAGGGGAGGTGGAGTGCCTAAAGACTGAGCTGGCTAAGAAAGGAACAAAGTTGGAGAAGACTAAAATGGAGCTGACCGATGTGGGTCAAAAGGCAGAGCAGGTAGAGGGTGAACTGACTGAGGCCAAGCAGAGAGTCTCTTCCTTGGAAGCTAAGGTCATTGCCGCCAGGATGAGCGAGGAGGCCAGCCGATCGCGAGTACTAGAACTGACTAAAGAGCTTGGCACAGTCGAGGGAGCCGCCATTGAAAAGTTTAAGGCATCCGACGAATATAACACTGAACTGGTCGAATACTATTTGAGTGGTTTTGACAGAATGAAGGCCTGAGCAGCTGCCATCTTCAAAGACTTGGACTTCTCCCCTTTCCTTCCTGAGGATGACAACGCAGTAAGTCCCCCACCTTGATTCTTCTTCTTTTAGCTCTTTAAACACCTTTACTTTGGGTCATGTTTTGGCAGATAAACATACATTTACTTTTAACTTTTGGTTAATGAGGTCGTGTTTTGGCAGAATAGGGAACATACTCGAGTTTTGGGGCCATGTTTAGGATGTGCTTGACTTGATGTTAGTTTTTGACTTGTTCTGCATATCCTTTCCTTGTTTTTATTCTACTTTCTTTTATTCTGCTCGACTTATCTCTTCTAATTATTTTTGCATGACTCTTGCCTTGCTTGTCCTCTGTATGGCCGACCGAATAATTAGAGAGTCAAGCTGAAACCCTCATGGGTTAGTCATTCACTTTGGCGACTTAAGCATGCTTCAATTGGGGCCGAGCCGTCCAGTGGCTTAGGACTCTGCCTAGGCTTTGGTTGGCCATCTTAAGACCGACCGAGTCATTCAATAGCTCAAAAATCTGCTAAGGCCTTGGTTGGGTACCTTGCAACCCAGACCATTTTGAGGCCGACCGAACTGTCCAATAACTCAAAAATCTACAAAGGCCTTAGTTGAGGCTCTTGGCAGCCCGGACTATCTTGAGGCCAACCAAGCCGTCTAGCAGCTCGAACATCAGCCAAGGCCTTTGTTGGGCTCTCAGCAACCTGGACCATTTGGAACCCGATCGAGCCGTTTAGCAGCTCGACCATCTGCCAAGGCCTTGGTCGAGCTCTTGGCAGCTCAGACCATATTAAGGCCAATCGAGCAATCCAGCAGCTCGGCCATCTGCCAAAGCTTTGGTTGGGCTCTTGGCAGCCCGGACCATCTGGAGCCTGATCAAGCCATCCAATAGCTCGGCCATCTGCCAAGGCCTTAGTCGGGCTCTCGGTAGCCCGAACCATCTTAAAGCCGACCAAACCATTTAGTAGCTCGAACATCTGCCAAGGCCTTGGTCGGGCTCTTAGCAACTCGGACCATTTTGAGGCCGATCGAACCGTCCAGTAGCTCAAAAATCTGCTAAGGCCTTGGTTGGGCTCTTAGCAACCCAGACCATCTTGAGGCTGACCAAGCCGTCTAGCAGCTCGAACATCTGCCAAGGCCTTAGTCGAGCTCTTAGCAGCCTGAACCATCTTGAGGCCGATCGAGCCGTCCAACAGCTCAAACATCTACTAAGGCCTTAGTCGGGCTCTTGGCAGCCCGGACCATCTTGAGGCCGACTGAGTCATCTAGTAACTCAGACATCTACAAAGGCCTTGGTCGAGCTCTTGGCAACCCAGACCATCTTGAGGCTGACCGAACTGTTCAGCAGCTCGAACATCAGCAAAGGCCTTGATTAGGCTCTTGGCAGCTCGGACCATCTTGAAGCTGACCAAGCCGTCCAATAGCTTAGACATCTGCTAAGGCCTTGGTTGGGCTCTTGGCAGCTTAGACCATCTTGAGGCCGACTAAGCCGTCCAGCAGCTTGGACATCTACCAAGGCCTTGGTGGGGCTCTTGGCAGCCCAGACCATCTTTGTCGCTTGTAAGTTTTGTGGACGAGTATATGACGTGCTGAAAAAATTGAGTTTTTATTAATGAAAAAAATGGTTACATTATTGGTAGTTTTTTCTTAAATGCTCTGTGTTCCACAGGTGGGGCAAGATTTTGCCTACCAGATCTTTGAGATGATATACTCCTGTTCAAACCTTGCCCTCCACTTGATAAGGTCCCTCCCAGCTCAGCTCAAATATTCTCTGTTGAGGAACTTTAGTTGTCGAGGTCACCATTTTTAAAACAAGATCTCTGACGTTGAACTCTCGTCCTTTGACCCTTCTATCGTAGTGTATTTTCATCTTTTGCTGGTATGCGGCCACTCTGATAGTTGCTTCTTCACATACCTCATCCACGGTGTCTAGGCTAGTACGCAGGCCCTCTTCGTTGTTCCTCTCTTCAAATTGGGTTACTCATGCACTAGGTAGGCCCATTTCAACTGGTATGACCACCTCACTTCAGAAGGCCATCATGAATGGTGTCTCTCTCGTGGCCATTTGGGTGATCGTTCGATAGGCCCACAGGATACTTAGTAACTCTTCAGCCCATAAGCCTTTTGCCTGCTCTAGCCTAGTTTTGATCATTTCTGTGAGGGTTTGGTTGGTCACTTCTACCTGATTGTTGGCTTGGGGGTAAATGGGTGTGGTGTAGTGCACTCAGATGCCCAGCTGCTCACAAAACTTCCTATATTTTTTGTTGTCGAACTGCTTCCCGTTGTCACTTATAATGGCATTTGGAACTCCAAATCTGCATACAATGGGCTTCCACACAAAGTTTACCGTGTTTGCCTCGGTTATCTTAGCTAACGGCTTAGCTTCCACCCATTTGGTGAAGTAATCAATAGCTACCATGGCGAATTTGGTCTTTCCTTTTTCGAGCAAGAATGGTCCAACGAGGTTTATCCCCCACTATGCAAATGGCCAAGGGAAGGATATGACGGTCATTTTAGTAGGGGCTGTCTCGGCACGTTTGCGAATCTTTGGCATTTGTCACATCTCTTCACCAGAGTCAAAGCATCTTGTGTCATAGTTGGCCAGTAATATCCTTCTCTCAGTGCTTTGTGCGCAAGCACTCTTCCCCCACTATAATTTCTGCACACGCCTTTATGAATTTTCCTTAGGACATAGTCTCCTTCGTCCTCTGTAAGGCATCTAAGGTATAGGAGTGACAGACCCCTCTTGTAAAGCTGCCCTTCTAAAAGAGTGTATCGGTCGGCGATAAGGTGCAATTTTCTTGCCTTGTCTTGGTCTGTTAAGTATACTCCGTCTCTGAGGTATGCCACAATTGGGTCCTTCCAAGATTTGGGTGCTCGGTCTTCTCCTACTTTCAGTATCTCATACTCTACCCATTTCAAGCTTGACTCTGTGAGGTATTGTAGAGGAATAGCGTGGTCCAGCTCATTCTCTAAGGCTGAGGCGGCTTTGGCCAAGGTATCTGCCCAGTGATTACCTTCTCTTGGCACCTGCGTGATGGAGAAGTACTCAAAGCCTTGGCTAATCGTTTGAGCTGCCTTTTGGTAGACCGCCATTCTGTCTTGTTTGTCCTCAAACTCGCCTTGGATCTGCCCAACCACTAACTGAGAGTCACTGTATATCTTTACCTGTGCAGCCCCAACTGCCCAGGCTAGCTTTATTCCTGCAATGACGGCCTCATACTCAGCCTCGTTGTTAGTAGTTTTAAAGAAAAACAGAGTGAGCATTCCATCATGTCGCCTTGGGGAGATATGAGTATGATTTTGGCTCTACTAGAATCTATGTTGGCCGACCCATCCACGTATACTCGCCAAACTCGTTTAGCGTCAAATTCCTTAGACTCCTTAAACTTAATTGGCATCAGGATACCTGCTGCTTCCAAACTTGGTGGATCTGTTTCTGTCATGAATTTGGCCACATAGTCGGCGAGGGCTTATCCTTTTATGGCCACTCAGGGTTGGTACTTGATGTCAAATTCTCCCATTTCAAGAGACCATTTTGCCAAATGCCCCGAAAGGTCAGGCTTCTGCATGATCTGTCGTAGGGGCTGATTGGTTAGCACCATCACAGTATGTAATCCATTAAAAATTCATTTTATAGAAAGTATGTAAGTTTATTTTATTATTATTATGTATATTATAGATTTAGAAATCATACATGTATAGCTGTAAAATCTAGCATATTAATTTTTTTTGTTATTGTGAATGTTAAGATTATCGTTATTGGGTGATTATTGACTATCATAAAAAACAATTATCGTCTATCATCCAGGTTTTATTATTCTATTATTTTTTATGCAAATGTTTAAATTTTTTATATGATTATTGTCCTATTATATTGATTATGCAAGTTATAGTGTTTACTAATAATACTTGTATCAGTTGTTTTTGTAGAAAAAAATTTTTTTAATTAAAATTAATAAAATCTTATCTAAAATCTACTATGTCACAAGAAAGGTTAAGTGGCTTAGGAATAATATCAATTAAAAAATATATATTATCAAAATTAGACTATAGAATTTTAATAAAAAATTGCCTCTCAAAAAGCGAGAAAAATAAATTTTAATTAAACAAAGTTTTAATATAAAAATTTATAAAAGGCTTCTATTTAATTTTGCCTTGGGCCACAAATTAGTTTGAGTCGCCTCTGAGTTTGATCCTTCTCAAATTTTTAGATTTTTTGTGTCGATATCTAAAATGAAGATATATAAACCAATGACGGTGGTGACTACTATTTAGGATGAATTCTTTTAAGGCTTTTTCATGTGGTCTTTTTTTCGTCTTTAGTAAAAAAAATTTATATTAGTTCAAATAATGATATTTTTTAAATTTTTTTCATCTTTAATGATTTTTTTTCAACTCTAGCGAAAACGGCTATACTTTTAAATTTATTTTAACATGATAAATCGAAAAGTAAAAAATTTAGATCAAAACAATAAAATAATAAAATAAAGAAGACAAAAAAAGCCACATAAAAAATTATTTCAAACAGTAACGAAGCTCCAAGAGACAATCTGACCATATTCAAATATTTTTTGTAAATTTATTGTGAAAAATATCTTGTTTCAATCTAATAATAAGAAATATATTTTAAAAATATTACAATTTTAATTATTACTTTATGTAGTGTGAATATTTTTTTCAATAAATATGCATTGTAAATATTATTGTTAGAGATATTTAATTATATTATTATTATTATTGTTGAATAATTGTTGATATTTTTAATTAGTTTTTTACTTGACACGTTGATTGTAATTTTCTTAAAAAAATTGTAATTGGTTTTTTTAGGAATTAATTTAAGAAAACAATCTCAAAATTTTATAACTTTTCAACCTGCTAAACCAGCTAAATCGTGAGTTGAAATCGTCAAAAAATATCACCTAACCCATTGATTTTCATTATTAGTGAGTTGGTAGTAGGTTGAAAAAAGGGTAATTTGGGGTTAAGTCCTATTTAGGCAATTTGTATTTCAATAAATTCCACCTAAGAAATTATATGTTAGCCCAAGAGCTTTTTATTTTGATTTTGATAATTTTTATAATTCATTTTCTAAGAATAAATAGATTTAAATGGATAATATTTTATATTTTCAAAATGAAAGTGTTAACAAATTTTGAACAATTGAGTTGACACCTTCAGCCAAAAAGAAATTACTTAACTCTCAAAAGGATTAGAACACTCACATATTCTTAAATGAGAATATTTTGTGTTGAAACCAATTAAAAATAAGTCAAATGCTTTTAAGACAAAGTATACTTGAATCTCATCAAATGTGTCAACACCCATTGATCAAATGGTTTGACACCCTAACATTTGTATGAAGTTGATCTTCAGGTATCAAAATGTTAGTGTCGACACAAACAAATTTTGTGTCAACACAAAAGAGCCGAAACACTCAGGACTCAAAAAGAGTCGACACAAATCAGTTTTGTGTCGACATAAAAGTGATCCTCACTTTTGGTATCTGGAAGTTTGGGTCGACACAAATGTAAACTGTGTCGACACAAAAAAACCGAGGCCACCTGCAGATTTTGAGGTGTCGACACCAACTAAGGATGAGTCAACACAAAAGTCCTGAGACTACTTGAAAAAATTAGTGTCGACACCAAAAAAGTCGTGAGTCGACACAAAGTGCCTCCTCTCGAATTTGAAAGTACATTTGAGTCAACACCAACTGAAGATGAGTCAACACAAAAGAACCGAGACTTTCTGCAGAAATTCGTGTCGACACCAAAGGCAAGTTGAGTCGACACAAAGTGGTTCCTCCGAATGCTGAAGTTTCAAACGAGTCGACACCAGATCCAAATGTGTCGACACCATGATGTTGGTAAGGTAAAGTGCAGAATTTGTGTCGACCCCTCAGAAAATTTGTGTTAACCCAACCACTTAAGGAATCCTGCCCTAGACATTTTATGTCGACACCAAAGATAATTGTGTCGACACCGGCGACGAAAATTCAAATCGCAGCAAATCTCAACGGTTGAATTTTTGGCATTTATTGCCTTCATCTACCTCCAACGGTCATGAATGCTCAAGAATTTATATAAAGAGTAACTTCTCAGCATTTAAAACAACTGGAGACCTTCATTTACTGTTCCAAGCAGCTACTATTTTCTTCTAATCTCTTTTGAACCCCTTTTTGAATTGCTTTTTGAGCTCATGGCATTCAACTTTGATGTGTCCAAACTTTTTGCACTCACAGTAAATGATTTCTTATTTCTTGGAGTCATTCTTGAATTTGCTAGAGTCACCTTTGAAGTTGGTGGCCTCACTTCGGTGTCCTTTCTTTTTGAAGAAATTCTTTCCTCTTTATTTCTTATTTCTAAGAAACTTTTTGAAGTTTCTTGTGATGAGAGCCATGTCTTTATTTTCATCACATGAAGAGTTTTCCTTAAATTCTTCTTCATGAGTTGAGGACTTGAAGGCGATCCATTTCTTCTTTTTATTGTCTTCCTCTTCGTCCATCATGATGTTCATCTCATGGGTCCTGAGAGAACCAAGGAGCTCTTCTAGACTGAGCCTGTTCAGGTCTTTGGCTTCTTCAATGGCCGTGACCTTAGCTTCCTAACTCTTTGGCATACACCTCAGAATTTTTCTTTCCATCTCTGCATTAGTGTAGATCTTGACAAGAGATTTTAGTCCGTTAATAATATCGGTGAAGCGAGTAAACATATCAGAAATTATTTCATCATGTTTCATTTTGAATAATTCATAGTTATGCACAAGAAGACTAATTTTTGACTCTTTCACTTGATTTGTACCCTAATGGATAATTTCGAGTCTATCCCATATTTCCTTAGCTGTATCACAAGTTGAGATCCTATTGAACTTATTCGAGTTAAGTGCGCAATATAGGAGATTCATAGCCTTAGTATTTTTTTGGTAGGTATTTTGGGTCCATTTATAATAATCCTCCAAAGGTCATAGTCTGCGGCTTGAATGTAAATTCTCATTCTAGCCTTCTAGTAATTATAGTTTGTTCCATTGAACAAAAGGGGTCTATTGGTCGATTGACCTTTGGATTGGATAGGGTCGATGCTAGTGATTGCCATTAAACTCTTAGACGATTAAGTCAAAAGCAAGAGCTCAAGCTCCAATACCAATTGTTAGAACAAGGCAACCCAAGAGGGGGGATAAATTGGGTCTTTAAAAAATAAATAACAATCTAAAAATCTTTTTCAAAACCCTTTTATATTGCAATCAAATAAAGCGAATTAAGCAAATATTGAAGCAATGCAAATATTAAAATATGAGAAATAGAGAGATAGAACTGGACGCCAATGATTTATAGTGGTTCAGCTTTTTTTCTTAGCCTACGTCCACTCCTCAAGTTATTCCTTGAGTATTTTCACTATATAGAATACATCACAGGTGTATTCCAAGTCTTTACAATCTTCAAGACTTCGCTTGAATGAGCTGAATATTTACGGGTACATTGACAAGCCTAACAGCTTCAAGAAGATCCTATGAAAACAAGCTACTATTTTCTTCTAATCTCTCTTGAACTCTTATTTGATGAGATTTACTCACTCACTCAAATGATAAATGGTGATTCACCCTTGATTACAATAAATGAAGTGTATTAATGAGAATCACTCACTCTCTTTCAAAAGAGATTACAATAAAGGCCATGATAGCTGCTTGGGGTGAAAGTGATGACAACAGCCCTGAGAATGAAAAGGAGAAAAATGAAATGACAAATCTATGCCTTATGGTCAAAGAAAATGATGAGATAACACCTGACCCTTTTTCTTTAGATGAATTGTAAAGTGCATTTGAAGATTTGTATGATGAATTGAAAAAAATGGGTGCAAAAAATTCTGTTTTAAAAAAATTAATTCTTTCCTCCTCAACTGAAATTGAAACTTTGAAAAATGAAAAATCTGTCTTGCAAAAACAAGTTTCTGTTTTGAAAGAAGTAAACAAAGCCTTAAGTGAAAAAGTTGAGGATCTTGCAAAAACTATTTACAAGTTCAGTCAATGAGAGAACAACTTGGACAAACTTCTTGGTATTCAAAAATTTATTTTTGACAAAGCAGGAATTGGTTATAAGCCCAAGAAGAAATAAAAATTCTTAAGCAACATTTTTGTTAAAGTATCATCAAATCATACAAATGTTACTTGCTTTTACTGTTATGAGCATGGACACACTGTCACACACTGTCCACACAGAAAATTCTCTAACAGTTCTGTCTAGAAGGCTTGGGTTCCTAAAAGAACACATACTCAAGGAACTAACACCAAAGAACCTAAGAAAATTTGGGTATCAAAGATCAAAACTTAATTCTCCTTGTAGGTATGTCTCAAATCCTCATTCAAGGAGGGGATATGGTATCTCGATAGCGCTTGATCAAGACACATAACAGGTGATAAATCGATGTTTGCATCTCTCAAGCCAAAAGATGGTAGATTTGTGACTTTTAGAGATAATAGCAAAGGAAAAATCATAAAAATTGGTTGTATTAATAAAATTCCTTCCCCTTCTATTGAAAATATTTTGTTTGTTGATGATTTGAAACATAACCTTCTTAGCATAAGCAAACATTGTGACAAAGGCTATAAAGTTGTGTTTGATCATGCTAAGTGTGTTATTGAAGATCAACCAATAACAAAGTTATTCTTGAAGGTCAAAGACATGAAAATATTTATACATTTACTCTCAATGATCTTTCTAA